>CM061136.1:166100813-166122541 GCA_030789695.1 Scilla litardierei
CACCAAGTTATTGGGACCAAATGGATCTTCAAGAAAAAGACGGATGAAAACGAGGTAATCACACGGAACAAAGCAAGGTTAGTAACTCAAGGCTATCGGTAAGAGGAAGGTATTGATTTTGAAGAATTTTTTGCCCCCGTATCTAGATTAGAAGCTATTAGGTTGCTTTTATCTTTTGCATCCCATAAGAATTTTAAATTATTTCAAATGGATGTTAAAAGTGCATTTTTAAATGGGTTTGTAAATGAAGAAGTCTATGTTTCTCAACCTCCCGGTTTTATTCATGAAAAATTTCCAGACCATGTTTTCAAACTTAAGAAAGCGTTGTATGGACTGAGACAAGCTCCTAGAGCTTGGTATGATCGTCTTAAGATCTTTCTCTTGAATTTAGGTTTTAAAATGGGAGAAGTTGATTCTACGCTCTTCATTAAAGATTATGAAAATGACATTCTTTTGATTCAAGTTTATGTAGACGATATTATTTTCGGTTCTATTAACTTTAATCTTTGTCAAGAATTTTACAAGTCTATGAAGGATGAGTTTGAGATGAGCCACATGTGAGAGCTCACCACTTCCTTGGATTGCAAATTCGACAAATGGAGAATGGCACGGTCATACATCAGACAAAATACACAAGGGAGCTTATTAAGCGATTCGGGATGGAATCGTCTTCGTGCAAAAGGACTCCCATGAGTACTACTACTCATCTTCACAAGGATGAAAGCGGAAAAGATGTAGACGTTCGTCTATATCGAGGTATGTATGATCGGTAGCTTACTTTACTTAACCACTAGTAGGCCCGATATCATGTTTTCTGTATGTCTTTGTGCTAGATATCAAGCAAGACCTAAGGAGTCACACTTGATTGCGGTTAAACGAATATTTCGTTATCTCAATCAATCCCTAGGTTATGGGTTACTCTACCCTAAGTCTAGCACATATGAGTTAATCTCATATAGTGATGCCGACTTTGCCGGATGCAAGTCCGACAGGAAAAGTACTAGTGGCACATGCCATTTCTTAGGAAATTCCTTAGTTTCTTGGTTTTCTAAGAAACAGAATTCGATGTCATTGTCCACGACTGAAGCGGAATATATTGCCGCGGGTCTTGCATGTGCACAAGTTCTTCGGATGAGACACACTCTTAGTGACTATGGTGTCAACTGTGATAATTGCCCTATCATGGTTGATAATCAAAGTGCTATTTGTCTTTCCAAGAATCCGGTACACCACTCCCGTACCAAACACATAGACGTGAGACACCATTTTATAAATGATCATGTAGCTAAGAAGGACATCATCTTATAGTACATTGAAACCCAAAAACAAATTGCCGATATCTTCACTAAACCTCTTAAAGAAGATTCATTTGTGAGGTTGCGTGGAGAATTGGGAATTATGGGTGAATCTGAAATCTAGAAGCTCAATCTTTCATGTTATAACTCCTTATTGAGCTCATATCTTTTTGATTGTCTTTCTTCATGTGCTTTATTGTTTTATGAGCTTAAGAAAGGCAATTGTGACTTATTTGATTTCATGAGTTTTTGAGTTTGATTGGAGTAATTTGTGTTTCAATGGATTTATTGTTTTCATAATGTTTTTACGATGTATTTGTGATTAGAGTATAGGTCCTAGGATGAGTGTTCTTATTCTCTGGAATTCTATCTCACTGTGCACTTTTGGACCAGGACAGACGACTGTCTTTCTTTCAACAGTCGACTGCCCTACTCTATCTCCTCTGTATGAAAATTGGTATCTTTCGCACAGCCGACTGATGACTGTTTTACAGTCGACTGTTAATTTAACAGGTGACTGTATTTTAGTCATCAGGCGACTGTACTCTCTGTCGAATTTTTACAATGTTCTATGTTATTTTTTAGAACTGTATTAATTCTCGGCCAGCCGACTGTTGAGTATATGTCAGTCGACTGTCCTATGGACAGGCAACTGCATGATACTTGCCAGTCGACTGCCCATCTCTCTGAGCTTTATTTTTATCACTTCATCCAATCGACTGACTTTTGTGCATCAGTCGACTGTCTTATGCTGTGTCGGTTTAAGTGATTTGATCCGAGCCGTCGATTCCTTGATCCAACGGCTCAGATTCATTTCCCCAATTTTATATTCAAGTCTACGCGATCACTTCCCCACGTCGATTCTCTCTCCTCCGCTTCGACTGTTCATCTTCCCGCTCGTTTTCCTCTCCAAAAAACGGTCGATCTCGTTTCCAAAACTGTCGAACTGCTCCTATTTGTCGTCGTCGCTCGCGTTCTGTCGTTGCCATCGATCTCCTTCTCCGCGATCGTCATTGCTTCCACACTTGGTTTGCTTCTCTCACTTGTTCTTCGTCGATTCTTTTCTTTGCTTTAGTTTCTCCTTCTCTTTTTCCATGGCTCCTAAACCAAAGGGAAAAGAGAAGATCGATGCTCCTAAACAATCTAGGGCACCCAAGAAACTCATTGCCAAGAGAAAGAAACCCTATAAAGCCCGAACCAAGCATGCCCTGTCACCCGTGCGTTCGTCTTCGCCGGGTTACTCACCTTCTGCCTCTTCTAGCGATGCTCAGCCTTTGATCCATCGTCAGCGCAAGCCTGCTGGTGTTCGCATCAGTGAGCCTGTTGCTGAGAACCCTCATGTATCTCCTTCTGTGTCCAGTTCATCTGTAGAGACTCCTGTCGTACCCCCCTCTGATCCCCTAGTTCCTGTTTGCCGAGACGATATTTGTCTGGCAAAGTTTCACTCTCTCCTAGGGATCAACCTACTTAGGGAGCGGTACATTGCTTTCCCCGCCTTCACTGCTGAGAGACTCTCTGACATTCTTTCTGCTACTCATCTGGCCAATCTTTTTCGCTTCTCTCAGAGCGAGTCCCCCAGAGCCTATCCATTTCTGGTGAAGCTCTTTTATGCGAACCGTGTTCGCGGTGAGTATTCGTCCACCGGCATCCTTGATACTGTCGTTCAGGGAACCCACATTCAGATCACTCCCTCTCTCTTAGGGACTATTCTTAGGATTCCCTCTATTGGTTCCCTTCCCACTGATATCTGCTTCTCCGAGATTGACGATCTTGACCAGTCTATCCTCTGGGATATGTTTCGAGAGGTTCCTTTAGCTCTTGATTCGGGTGTCAGATCATCTATGTTCTCTGCACGAGGTTGGGCTGTTCACCTAGTGGTGAAGTCCAACATCCTGCCGTGATATAGATCGTCTGACCAGCCGTCTCAGGATATCCTGAAGTGTATGTATGCTATTTTCTCTGGCATGCCCGTGAACTGGGCCGGTGTCCTCCTTGATAGGATGGACAAGGTTGAGTTCACGTCCTCCTCGTCTCACATTCCTTACGGTGGTCTTCTGACTCGTGTCTTCCGTCATTTTGATGTTGACTTGACTCGTTATGAGCCCATGCCCTTTGGCCCTCTCCTCGACACTTCTGCAAAGTCGAAATCCTCTTCGGCTCTGCAGACTACCTCGAAGAAGAGGAAGTCTACTTCTGCTCCATCCTCATCCACTGTGCCTCCAGCTGTTTTGCCTTCTTTATCTGCTCCACCGTCTCAGGATACTCTTTTAGCGATGGTCTCTGGTATTTACAGATTGCTGTCTCTCTCTCTCCTCCATCAGGGAATTCCCTTCCCTGAGGATTTGAGACAGTTTCTTCCTCAGCTTCATGTGCCTCCCCAGCCTACTGGTGTCGTTGAGCCTCCTGTTGTTACTTCTTCTCAGGATGTTGCTGCTGCTTCTTTTGTTGCTCCTTTTGACCCTCCTCCAGAGGATACTCCTGCTGCTCCAGAGCCTGCTTCCTCTCCTGCAGCTCCTGGCGACTCTCACTCTTAGATAGTTGTTAGAGTGATGTTCTTTTGAGTGATGATATATGTTTTTGTGTATGATGGATGATGTTGTCTGCGACTCTTTTATATATGTTTGATGATACTTTTTGATGTCGTCATGATGATGTATTTTTTTGATCATGATGTATCTTGTTTGGATGGCCATGTAGATGACCATCCATTGATGTACTCAGACTATATATATATATATATATATATATATATATATATGATGTTGTCTCCATGTATGCTTCACTCTCCTTGATGTGCTTTTGAGACAATATATGAATTTGATATTGGTTAATTCATGTTATCTTTGTTGTGATGAATTTGTGAAAATTATTTTCATTTCGTATATCTAAAATGTTGATATTGGATTTCCATTCCATTACTCACATGTGTTTATGATGAGATTTTATGAGTTTTCATTAGATATATCTTTATACTCCTTGATTGTTGTTAGTTCGTATTTAGTACTATTGTTGTTGTTGTTATTTGCTCCTACCTTTTGGATAATGTCATAGGGGGAGAGAAATAAACATACAAGATTCATAATGGATGTGCTAAGTATGTTCTAACGCTTGAATCTAAGATTTTCGTTGCCTTAGATTCAGGGGGAGTAAGATTATAATGAATAGGGATTTTATTTCTTAGATTTCTTGATTTGAATTCATTCATATCTCACTCATTTGCTTCAATTGCTATGTAGATGCTCTAATATTTGTTGACTAACTTGATTGGCATCTATGTAGGGGGAGTAAGTTTTCATTGCACACAATTATTTATCTTTTTGTTTATGTTTGTTTGTCATCATCAAAAAGGGGAAGAATGTGGAGTATTGGACTTCTCCCTACTTGGTGTTAATGATGAGCAAACATAAATACTTGTGACTAATCCCCTATTTTGCAGTTAATCCATTGTCTAAGCTTATTATGAAGATCAATTAGCAATGGATGACTCACAAACGTCATTGAAGACAAATGATATGAATTGGATGATCGTAGATTGATGATTGAAGCTCCGTAAAGACTTCAAGCTCATACGATGGAAAGAAGAGATTATTCATCAATGTAATTTTTATTTTATCTCTTCTAGTATGTAGCTTAGAAGTAGAACTTTGATGGAGCACTCACACACATCTACATTCTGTCATAGGACATCTTTAGACTTTTTTCCTTTGATCCCAATTCAATTCTATTTTGTTTGTGCTAGGATTGTTTATAACAGCCGACTACTTAACAGTTTACAGTCGCCTGTCTCAACAACAGTCGACTGTGTTTTATTCTATAGTTGCCTGTTATGCACAGACTATTACAATGTAGTTTTGGGCCTTCTCTGATTATTTCGCACAGGCTACTGTTGAACGATTCACATGCGCCTGTCCTAGTGATAGTCGACTGTGAATTGTACATCCGTCGCCTGTCTCTCCATGCCCAAACTCTGTTTGATCTGATTTCTACGGCCAGTCGACTTATGCTGTATATACAGTTGACTGTCTATTAGATCAGTCGACTGTCTATGCTGCAACAGTCGCATGTCTGTAAGTCTATTCTTTGACTCGGCTCTCTGGAAATTTCTCCTGACTTTGACAGTCGTCTGTTTAAGGATATACAGTCGCCTGTTCTGATTAACAGTCGACTGTGTTACTTGCATCAGTCGTCTGTCCTGTATCTTGTGAGATTTCCAGTATTTGTCTAACTTACTCTTCTCTCGGCCAGTCACCTGTCAAAGAATATACAGTCGCCTGTTGGCTTAACAGACGACTGTCTTTGCTTCATCAGTCGACTGTCCATGTGGTAAGTTACCGTTATGAATTCTCACCTACCCTTGCTGACTGTGCAACATTCGACTGTGGATTGTTCAACAGTCGACTGTCGTGAGTTCAGATTATATCCGTTGAGATTTTTCTCACGGATTTCGATTGGGTTTTTGCCTAAACTGTTTTGTGGATTTGAGAAAGCTATAAATAAAGCTTCTACTATTTCATTGGAAGGTTACTCATTCATTGCAAAATCCTTCAAGCTTTCATTTCCAAAAGATCAAAGCTCTCAAATCCAAAGCCCTAAGTATTTCCAAATCTTGTTCTCTTACTCTCCAACCGAGAACCAAAGATTGATCTTCTAGGCATTTGGTGCAGTCAAGAGAAAGGGCTTTCTCCTCTCTTCCAAGAGAGTTCTTCAACACACATCACACTTCTCCTTCAAGTTCTACTTCAAGGCATATGTGATTGTAAGTGTTGCTTTCATATTTCATAACTTTCGTTATTTGAATTGTGCTCTCTGTTGTGAGAGTGGTTTTGCATGCTCCCTGGTTGTGGGAGTCAAGGACATCGATTGTATTCGATTGCACTTGTAGGGTTGCTACAAGTGGGCTATAAGGAAACCTCAAGTTAGGGTTCTAACTTGAGTATCCGGTGGTATCCGGGTGGTAGGGACGTAGGATTATCGGGAACAAGTCGGGAGTTGACTTGGGTAATCCGAACCCTTGAAACATATTTGCGTTTGTGTGTGTTTCTTTTTGGGTCGTTTTTCTATGCCGCACTATTTGTTGGATTGCATTTTATTTGGCGTAAATTCCTTTTAAATTTGCATAAACACTATTCACCCCCCTTCTAGTGTTTTCCCCATAGACATGGTCCTTACAATTTGGTCATGAGGATGATTGCGAACAGCTGGATAAGCTTCAGGAATCCATGCATCACTTGGAACATCTTCAACAATCTCATTAGTAGTGTTAGTCTCAATAATTGAATCATTAATCTTGACATTACTAAGAGAATCACATATAGCATCTACACTATCATTAACAACATGAGGAAATCAAAATCTTAATAGAATGATATGTGTAGTGATTTCTCGATTGTTGAAGAGGTTTTGTTATATATCCGGTAGGCTTTGCTACGTGTAGAATATCCAACAAAAATTCCTTCATCGGATCTTGGCTCATATTTATTTAAGTTACCAAAGGTGTTCTTGACAAAACATTTTGAACCAAAAACTCAAAAATATTTAATTTGAGGCTTTTTCTCATAAAATAACTCAAAACAAGTTTTGTTCGTTCGGGGACTCACTAGGATCCTATTGAGCACATAACATGTTGTGTGCACCGCTTCTGCCCTAAATTGTAGTTCAAGATGACTATCATGGAGCATGGTACGAGCACACTCAATAAGAGTCCTATTCTTTCTCTCTACAACACCATTTCGTGGTGGTGCGTGAGGAAAAGAGAAATTGTGAGCTATCCCGGTGTCACACAAAACTTTGTAAAAGATTCATTCTCAAATTCTCCTCCATGATCACTACAAATAGTGATAATGGTGGATCCTAAGAAATTTTGAATCTTCATTGCAAATATGGTAAACTCTTCAAATGCATCATTTTTATTAGTTAAAAATGAAACCCAAGTAAATCTAGAGAAGTCGTCGACGATAACTAATACATAATGAGCATTACCTAAAGAAGCGGTTCTAGTTGGCCCAAACAAATCTAGATGAAGTAATTCTAGGGGCCTCTTAGAAGTTATGCCTTATTTAAGTTTGAAAGATGATTTACTAAGTTTACCTCTTTGACAAGAATCACAAAAGTTTTTCTTACTAAAAGTAATTTTTGGAAAACCTTTGACAAGGTCATGCTTAGCTAAATTATGTAAGTGCTTAAAATGAACATGACCAAAGCGGCGATGCCATAAAAGTTGTTCATTAGTATTAGCAACTAAGCAATGTTCTACGGTTTTAGGTAAGCTCAAATAATAAATATTCTTGCGCCTAATACCGGTAAATAAAACATGAGAATCAAAATCAATAATTTCACACATACCCTCTCCAAAATTAACCTTGTAACCTTTGTCATAAAGTTGGCTAATGGAGATAAGATTATGACATAAACCACGCACTAAATATACATTAGTAATGAGTGGTTTGGAAGGATTACCGACTTTACCTATTTCAATGATGCTTCCCTTTTAATTGCCTCCAAAAGTGACCGTTGCACCATTCTTGATGCTAATCACTTCAGAGAGTAGTGAATGATCTCCCGTCATGTATTTGGAGAAACTACTGTCGAGTATCCATCCTTTCCTTTTAGAGCCAATATGACGTTTATTGCTTTGTTTCTTCTTCTTGGGTACCTAAATGATATACCATAAGCTTATGGTACCCAATTTTTGTTGGTCCAAGTGGATTAGCACTTGGAAGCCAAGTCCAAGTGGACTTCCGCTTCCTAACATAATTATCACTATTGATAATATCATGGAAGTATGAATCAATATATGCATTCCGATCATTTAAGCTAGTGTTCTTAGGACCCCAAATAGTGTAAGTTTTGGGAGTCCTTTTTCTAGTTGCATGCACAATAGTTTGATTTCTATGATGTGTGTGCATCCTAGGAACATGAGTTTTAGCATAAAAATGAGGAGGAGGATATGCATTAGTCATATGTGGATTGATGAAACATATGGGGCATGCATGACATGTGGAGGATGTGCATACATGTAAGAAGAATGCATATGAGCTTATGAGCGTGTAGGAGTACGTACATGAGTATTTCTCATGCGTGGATTTGTACGTAGCCGTGGGTGTAGAGCATAAAAAGTGTCATGTGTATTCACTTGTGAAGTAGTAGATTTCCTATGTGGATGAATGTTGGTGTACATGAAAGCATGACTTCTCTTTTGGTTTCCACCCGTAGTGGATTTCTTACTAAAAGGAAGAGATTGTGAAGTGGTGACTTTCTTGGTAGGTTTGCTACCTATAGTGTCTTTGACACCACTTGTGGATGCACCGAAGGATGGCCTCACAAGGTATATAGTAACATTACTATAGGTAGTGCGAGCATTGGATGCATTTGCTTTCACAAAACCAAGACCAACACGATGTGTGGCCAGAAATTGGTTTGCTAGCAAATCGTACAATTGTCCTTTCTCCTTATTAAATCTCATAATACGGGAGGACATGAGCTCATATTTCTCCTTAAGAGAAGAAATGTTGGTATGCAAGGTGGACACCCGTGCGTTGAGCTCGTGCACTTAAGTTTTAAGAGAATCATTCTCTAAACCCAATTGTGTGTTTTGTGAAGCTAGATCACTATTATCCTTAGGATGTGTTTGATCTAGTTGAGATTTGAGGGTATTCACCTCATTTCTCAAAGTGACATTTTGAGAAACCAAATTTGCTTTCTCAAGAGTTAGTGTATCAACAATGGTGTCATTGTTGATGATGCATGGTATGGATGGATTGCTAAGAGATTGTTTTTTTAAACTAGTATATATAAGCATTAAAGATTGGTACTTAGCAAATAGTTCTTCATTAGTAATACTCAATTCATCCATAGTTACCTCCGGTTCATCCATGTCGGAATCACTGTCATTGGAGAGTGGATCTTCCCGGGCCATGAAACACATGTTGGCACTTTCACTCTTCTAATCATCAGAATCACTTGAAGAGTCTCCACTTGAGTCATCGAATGTACCTACGAGTCCTTTCTTCTTATCTTTCTTATTCTTGTTGGACTTGCGGTACTTCGGAGCCTTCCACTTCTCTTTGTTTCGGAGCATTGGGCAATCCTTCTTGATATGCCCTGGCTTATTACACTTAAAGCAAAGAGAGGAAGAGTTATTAGTAGAATCAAATCTATTCTTAGAGGAAAATTTACCGTTGCAAAAGAAGCGTTGGAACTTCTTCGCCATTTGAGCCATTTCCTCTAAGTCCATGTCATTTTCGGATTCTCCGCTATCAGAGGATGAAGAATTTGCCTTGAATGCTAAAGCTTTCTTCTTGGCCTCCGAAGGATTCATCATAGCTCGAATCTTTAGTCGGTTATCCCGTCTTACTTCGTCAGACATGAGAGTGCCGATGAGATTCACGACGGTGTAGTTCTTCAAGTCGTTGACCTCCTCAATGGCGATAGCTCTCGTTTCCATTTGGAGGTCATCCCCATTATGATCTTTCTCACCTTCTTTGGTTGGGTGTATGTTTGCCCAAGTGCTTCCAGTTCATTGGTGATGTCGGTAAAACGTCAGTACATCTAGGCTATGCTCTAATTTTCATGCATGTGAAACATATCGAAATTTTGCACGGCAACATATAGTTTAGAAAGTTTTACCTTGTTCGTTCCCTCATGGGTAACGACGAGATAGTTTCAAATTTGATATGCACTCTTACATGTGCATATCTTGTTGAACTCATTCGGGTCCAACGCACAATGAAGAGCGTTCATTGCTATTGCGTTGTTAACTTCGGCGGACTTCTCGGATGGTGTACATTTTTCGAAATTCTCTTCGGTGGGCTCGACGTATTCCTTGTGGAGGGTTCTCCAAAGGGAAGCACTCCTTAGGAATGTCTCCATCCAGCATTTTCAATAGCCGAAGTTCGTGCCATTGAAATGTGGAGGACGCACCGTGGATTGACCTTCGAATAGAGTGGGTGCTCCATCACGATCGTGATTGTTGAACGAAGTCGGTGGAGGAAATTTGTTGTTGTTGGATGCCATAGCTTGAAACTTGCGCTCTGATACCAATTATAAGGACCCTGGCTATGGAGAAAACACTAGAAGGGGGGTTGAATAGTGTTTATGCAATTTAAAAAGATAGTTACACCAAATTAAATTTCTAAACAACGATAAGTGTAGAATAAAAGAGAACCCCAAAATGAAACAATACAAACGCAAGGATGTTTCAAGGGTTCGGATTACCCAAGTCACTTCCTGACTTGTTCCCGGTAATTCTACGTCCCTTCCACTCAATAACCACCGGGTACTCAAGTTAGAACCCTAACTTGAGGTTTCCTTAAAACCCCACTTGTAGCAACCCTACAAGTGAAATCGAAATACACTCGATGTCATTGACTCCCACAACTTGGGAGCAAGCAAACCACTCTCACAACCCGAGAGTTAATCAAATAACGAGAGTTATGAAATATGAAAATAAGCAACACTTACAATCACCTATGCCTTGAAGTAGAACTTGAAGGAGAAGTTGTTGGATCTGGATCTAAGCCTAGAGGGGGGTGAATAGGCTTATAAAAAATTCTCGTGCAACCCACGAGAAATCACACGCAGTTATAGCACAATCAACCAGATGCAGTGTATAGAAAAACAGTCACAGCATGCACATGCGATATACCCTGGTTCGGTCGCACCCACGACCTACATCCAGCCCCAAAAGCAATACTAGATTATTAGAGTTAACTGGTACAACCTGTAGCTAGGGCACCAACCCTATACTCACCTGGCTCTCAGCACCTGCACTCACCAAAGTGCCCAAACAATAACAATACTAGTAAAGCCTCTCTCTCTTGGCTAGCCCCAACTAGCCAAGTCCCCAAACAAATAATAAATCGTTTCACAGAGATCACAAAACCAAATCACAAATAAAATAAGGTTCAGAGTTTAGAATTGCTCAATCATGACGGTGTTGATGTCTTTGTCAATCAGCGCGAGGTCAGATAAATCTGACAAGTAGTATTCCCCTCTGAAGTCTCAGCAATCCTTGGAGTAAGTTCTGAAGATTTTGACGCTCTGAAATTGATGGAAGTCTGAGGCGCCCAAAGAAAAACTTGCAGAACTTTCGGCCACCTTCTCTCCAAAAAAAAATTGTGCTCGAAGTGTTCCTGGGACAAACAAGGTCACGGCTCCACCTGGACTGGAGATTCCTTTGAAGCTTGCGGATGACAAAGAAAAGCCTCACACCAAAAATCACACAGGTCTTGGTCCCCTTTCTGAAATCTTTTTGATGATTGATGATTAAAAGGAGAGGTGCTGCTCTTGGAGATTGCAAAAAGAAATTCAGCTTTGAACCCTGGGCTTAGAGATGCAAGAGGGTTTTTTTGATGTATTCTGTGAATCATGTAAACCTCGGCATCCTAGGGATTTCGAAAGCACTAAGAATCCTAGGGATTTCAAAAAGATTCCAGCTTACAAAATTTTCGCACAGAGCAGTCACTTGAATGAATGAATGAATTTTCGCACAGAGCAGCCTACAACATTTTTGTGTGTACTCTCTAGAGGGCGGCTGTGAGAAAAAAATGAATGAATGGGGTTTTTAATTTTTTTTTGTCTCAAGAGGAGAGGAACCCCAAAAATCGGCCAGCACTAGGGTTTTTTTTAATAGGTCTTGCGTTTTATTTTTTTATGGAAGGGCTCTGTGCTTTTAGGTTTCAAAAGAAAACAACTTTTGATTGGCCTATGGAATTTTTATTAAGAGGGGTTTTTTAATCAGGGGCTCAATGAATATCAAAGTGCTCTCCTCTCTCTCTCGGCCACTAGGTTTTATTTTGTGTGGGCTTTTTATTAAATACGGCCTGAGTCTCTTCAAGCTATATGAAATTAGGTCACAGGCATTAAACAATAAAACCAAGGGTTAACCAAAAATTAGGTCACCGGCTATATGAAGGGTACGGCCTATATGAAGGGTTCTCTAAAACAATTAAACCAGGCCTAAATGAAGGTTATGTGCTCTAATAGATATGAATCAAACCAAGTAGAGTATCACCTTCTCCCCATCATATTGGTCACGTCTCACACTGTGTCTCTTCAAGCTTTGCCTTTCCTGAAACACTTAACCCACATGTTAAAAACGTTCACACACGTTTGTTATCATCAAACACGAAATTCATAGATCGTTGCTACCAACAATCTCCCCCTTTTGATGATAACAAACCAAGTATAAGATTTGAGCAATAAAATTCTAAATAGTATGTGTGATAGTGTGGCAAAAGTGGGTGACATGCAATGAGATGAAATGATGTGCAAACAATGATGTATAACGTATAACAATAAGCATGCTCCCACTACTTTTGTGCTTCCCCAATATTCATTAATGCTCCCCCTTAATCAAACAATCATATATCTGCGAGAATTACAAAGATAATACCAAATCCCAAATACCAAGCACACCAAATAAAATTCCAAATAAGTAAATACCAAATCTTGCAAAATTTTTCTCCCCCTTTGTTATCATCAAAAGCCATACCACGAAGGCAAAATCATACATTATGCAAAAAGAGTGTATTATTAGCTATTATCAACAATTGCATGCATACACTCGTAGAATAATCAAGTCAAAATCCAAGGAAATTAAACAACTACGACTTCAACACCAACGTGCACGTGCGATGATTAAGATTGAAGCACATAGGGAGAATCATTTAAGAAAGTCAACCAAAACCAATCCACTTTTTCATATAACATCCTATCACCTAGGATTGATTTTTCCCACCTCATGAAAAAATGAGTTCAAGGTACCGCACCCCAAAAACATAGCCTATAAGGACGCTTAGATGTGGGGGTGGTATTGCTTGACGAGTAAATACACCAACGCTAAAGTTTACCCATAAAGCTTATGTTGGATACTCGTGGGTAATACCGTTGCCAAGGATTGTATCCATTTTTCATACGGAGCATGTATTATCTTTTTCAATTTTTATACTTGTAGTAACATGTTTTTTAATGCTCAATTTTTATCCATGGCAAGGTATATCATATCCCTTAGATTTTCAGTTAAGTTTTCCTCCTACATTCACATTTCCAATTTCAAAAATGATATCTCCAAATGTGCAACAATAATAATATATGTGGAAGTGAAATAGGTGGTGTAGAAATCAAGTTATTTTCAATCATTGAACATGCCATGAATAGTTAGAAAGATGGACATGCGCATGTAGCAAAAGAAATAATACAACAATTTCTATGTAGATATGAAAATCATTCATGGACACTTCTTTTAATGAATCAAAGAGAAAGATACACATTGAAACACCATTTTTTTTTTCGTTTTTGTTTTTCGTTTTTTTTGTTTTTGTTTTTGAATGCATGAGAAACTAAGGCAAACATGAGATGCAATCACACAAAATAAAAAAAAATCATGCATACATAACAATGCAACTAATAGCACACAAACAAGAAAAAAGTTCAAGCATACATAAAGCATGGAGTCTCGTACTAAGTTTTATCAATAATACCAAGCTCAAGACGAAGACGACAAAAACGAGCCTCAACCAAAGGTTTGGTGAATATGTCTGCAAGTTGAGATTCCGTAGGAACAAACTCCACAGACACATCCTCTTTAGTGAGGTGATCTCTAAGAAAATGGTGTCTTACGTCAATATGTTTAGTACGAGAGTGGTGTACGGGATTATTAGAAAGATCTATGGCACTCTTGCTATCACATCGAAGAGGAACTCTTTTAAGAGCTAGTCCGTAATCAGATAATGTTTGCATCATCCATAGTACTTGAGCACAGCAACTGCCGAGGGCAATATACTCTGCTTCAGTAGTGGATAATGCAACACTATTTTGCTTACGACTAGACCATGAAACTAAAGAGTGTCCTAGCATAAAACAAGTGTCACTAGTGCTCTTTCTATCAGTTAAACTACCCGCATAATCAGCATCAGAATAACCCACCAAATCAAAGTTACCACTAGAAGGATACCAAAGGCCTAAAGTAGGTGTACTGATTAAGTACCTAAAGATCCTTTTAATGGCTTTCAAATGAGATTCTTTTGGGTTTGATTGAAATCGTGCACACAAACATACAGCAAACATTATATCAGGCCTAGATGCAGTCAAGTACAATAAAGAACCAATCATACCTCGATATAGCTTTTGGTCCACCGCAACTCCTTGTTCATCCCTGTCCATTTTCGTGTTGGGGCACATCGGCGTTCCAATTCCTTTAGACTTCTCCATCCCAAATTTTTTCAGAAGTTCCTTGATGTATTTGGTTTGAGATAGAAAGATGCCTTCCTTTCCTTGCTTTACTTGGAACCCCAGAAAATATTTCAGCTCTCCCACAAGGCTCATCTCAAACTGATCCTGCATGACTTTCTCAAACTTTTGACATAGAAGATCGTTAGTAGCACCATAAATAATGTCATCAACATAAATTTGCACAATGAGAAAGTCTTCAGATTCATGCATCAAGAATAGTGTATTGTCAGCACTCCCCTTTTTAAAATTATTTTCCAACAAATATGTGCTTAGACGGTCATACCAAGCTCGTGGAGCTTGCTTAAGACCATACAAAGCTTTTTCCAATTTATAAACATGGTTTGGAAAATTATGGCTTTCAAAACCTGGGGGTTGCTCAACAAATACCTCTTCTTTTAGGTAGCCATTAAGAAAAGCGCTTTTTACATCCATTTGTTTCAGTTTGAGCCCTTTATAACTTGCAAAAGCTAGCAAGATTCTAATGGACTCAAGCCTAGCAACTGGTGCAAAAGTCTCATCCACATCAATCCCTTCAATTTGATTATACCCTTTAGCTACCAACCTAGCCTTGTTTCTAATAACATTACCAGATTCATCATGCTTATTCTTAAACACCCATTTAGTACCAACTACAGGATAATCAGTGGGTCTAGGTACTAGTTTCCAGACATTATTCCTGACAAATTGATTTAATTCCTCTTGCATGGCCAGAACCCAACTTTCCTCTTCTAAAGCAATATCTATAGTCTTAGGCTCTATTACAGAAATAAAGTCACCATAAATACATAGAGCGCAAAGATCTCTAAAAGAGGAACGTGTGCGAATACCTGTCGTAGGCTCACCTAGGATTAAGTCTGGTGGGTGGTTTGGAGTGAATCTCAACTCTCATCTGGTAACTGCTTCATCTTGTATTTTTGTCGAATCAGTTTCAGCTTCTTTCTGTATTTCAGGTTGCTCCTCATTAACTTTTGGAATGCCTTGTTGTTCTACATTTTCCTCTTCAATGTTCTGCCTGCAATCCAAAGAATTTATATCAGATTCATCAAACTTTACATTTATAGATTCAACAATTGCAAGTGTGCGTTTATTATAAATCCTGTATGCTCTGCTCCTTGCTGAATATCCTACGAACACTCCCTCATCTGATTTTGATTCAAAGGTGCCAAGCTGATCTGCAGTATTTAATATAAAGCACCTGCATCCAAAAACTCTAAAGTAAGAAACTTTCGGAGTGTTGCCATGCCATAGTTCATAAGATGTTTTATTTAGTATAGGTCTAAGCATAACTCTGTTGCATACATGGCATGCCGTATTAATGGCCTCAGCCCAAAAAGACATAGGCAAGCTATATTCATTTAACATACTCCTAGCCATCTCTTTTAATGTGCGATTCTTTCTCTCGACCACCCCATTTTGTTGAGGTGTTCTAGGAGAGGAGAATTCATGTAAAATTCCTTTTTCAAAACAAAATTTTTCAAAAATAGCATTTTCAAACTCACCTCCATGATCGCTTCTAATTTTTACAATGGAAGAATTTTTCTCATTAGAAACTTGTATGCAAAAGTTTTGAAAATGGTCAAATGAGTCTGATTTTTTGGCTAGGAAGTATACCCATGTATATCTAGAGAAGTCATCCACCAATACTAAACAATACTTTTTACCTCCTAGGCTAGCAATGTCTGTTGGACCAAATAAATCCATGTGCACTAATTCCAATATACGTGTGGTGGCAATTTCATTGATGCTAGAGAAAGTAGATCTAGTTTGCTTACCTTTGGTGCATGCCACGCACAACTTACCATTCTCATATGTCTGATGCGGTAGTCCTCTTACCAAATTTTTGCTTTCGAGCTTCTTTATCAATCCCATGCTTGCATGTGCTAATCGTCTATGCCATAGTGTGGCCTCTTCTTCACCTACAAGCAAGCATTTAGAAACAGTTAGTTCTTCAATCATAAGAGTATACACATTATTCTTTCTATTTGCAGTAATAATAATGTCACCTGTGGATCTATCAATGATTCTACAAAGTTTTTCATCAAATTCAACTTTCATACCTTTGTCACACAGCTGACTGATAGAAATGAGGTTATGTTTCAAATTTTCAACCAATAGGACATCTGTAAGCCGAAAGGTGTCGTTACCTACAACACCTTTACCAATTACCTTGCATTTTCCATTGTCCCCTAAAGTAACACTTCCTCTTTCATGCTTTGTAAGGCTAAGGAACTTTTCTCTTTCACCTGTCATGTGTCTTGAGCAGCCAGAGTCTAAGTACCACTCACACTTTTGTTCCTTAGCCGTGCCATGTACCTACACATAAGAGGAGCATGATATGTGTGACCTAGGAATCCAGATAGGTCCACTAGTGTTAGTCACTTTATTTTTTGGAACCCAAATTTGCTTAAATTTGATGTTGGTATTCCTATACTTGCAATTATAATAAGCATGACCAACACCACCACATGTATAACATTTAGCGAACATGCTTCTTCCTACACCAGTTTCTTTTTGATTCTTTCTATTAATTCTAGGCCTCTCATCAATGTTATTTCCATATCCCAAACCACGCCTGTTATTTCCTTGTATCTGATTACCTAGAATAATGTCTAATGAATGCTTTCCAATACCAAATTTTTTAATAGACAATTCAAGATCAGATATTTTAGACTTTAAAAACATGTTCTCATTAACAAGCATGGTACATTTACTAATGAAGGCCTTCTTGTTCTCTTCTTCACTCTTTTTCAGATTAGCCATCTTCTTTTCTAGCTCTTTGTTTTCATTTATTAGCATGCAAATTTTCTCATTTAATAATTCATTTTCAACTTCTAGCTTAACCATATTTAGTTTGAACATGCTAATGTCTTTAAGCAAAGTGGAGCAATTCAGACACTCAGTTTCAGTAGGCATACAAGATTTTCCCTTTTCCAAAGAACTAATAGTAGATTTACATGCAACAAGTTTTTCTTTAATTTCATCAACTTCTAATGACATATTATAATTGTCTTGTTGCAATTCAAAATTGGCATTTTTAAACTTCTCTACATGAGATTCAAGTAACTCAACAGTTGATTCCAACCTTTCAATTTCATCTTGCATTTCTTTAAAGGTAGTCACTAGTTGAGCTTTAGTTAAAGATTTTACCTGATCTAGTTCTCCCATCAGACAAAGAGAGGAATGTGCAACTTCCTCTTGAGATTCATCCTCGCTGTCCATATCCCATGTGAGCACCAAAGATTTTCCCTTTTGCTCTGCAGCGCTATTCTTTCCTTGAGGGCATTGTTTCATAAAATGTCCCTGCTTTTTACATTTAAAACATGTAACCGGATCAGTAGTATTCTGCTCAGAAGATTTATTATTAGAATTAAATTTAGAGCGATTAAACCTTTTCAGCATCTCTGATCTCCCGTTGCCAGTTCTGATATATTTCTTGAAGCTTCTCACCAAAAAGGCCTCCTCTTCATCTCCATCTTCATCCTCCTTAGCCTGAAGGGCTATTGCCTTTGAAGTCTTCAATTCATCTTTCTCTCTCAGTTCAATGCTCTGCAGCTCTAGCTCGTGGGACATCAGGTTCCCTATCAGATCCTCCACTTTCATCTGCGATAAATCCCTTGCTTCCTGAATAGCTGTGATCTTAGGACGGAAGGTACTAGGCAATGCTCTTAAGATTTTTCTGATCTGCTCCAGACTCGAGTACGGCTTTCCAAGAGAGGTAGATTTGTAAACGATGTCTGTGAACCTCGCAAACATCTCTTTAATTGACTCTGATGGAAGCATGCGGAAGCTTTCATATTCAGTGCTGAGTAGCGCAAGTCTGTACTCCTTAACCTGTGATGTACCTTCATGAGTCACCTCCAGAGTATGCCAAATTTCCTGCGCAGTTTGACATTGAGATATACGGTTAAACTCAGCTTTATCTAAAGCACAGATCAATGCATTCATAGCTTTGTTATTCAATGAAAAACGCTTCTTATCAAAGTCATCCCACTTATCTTCTGGTTTTATCATTTCATTATTAGCAACATTAATGGTGGGAGGTTTATAGCCTTTTTCTACAATGCTCCATACATCATAATCAACAGCAGCTAAATAAATCCTCATCCTAGTTTTCCAATAAGCAAAATCAACACCATTAAACTTGGGGGGACGGGAAATAGACTGTCCCTCAGCAAAAGCACTATCAGACATATTCATAGACATGATCAACTAGGCTAGATCCTCTAAACTGGCTCTGATACCACTTGTTGGATCTGGATCTAAGCCTAGAGGGGGGGTGAATAGGCTTATAAAAAATTCTCGTGCAACCCACGAGAAATCACACGCAGTTATAGCACAATCAACCAGATGCAGTGTATAGAAAAACAGTCACAGCATGCACATGCGATATACCCTGGTTCGGTCGCACCCACGACCTACATCCAGCCCCAAAAGCAATACTAGATTATTAGAGTTAACTGGTACAACCTGTAGCTAGGGCACCAACCCTATACTCACCTGGCTCTCAGCACCTGCACTCACCAAAGTGCCCAAACAATAACAATACTAGTAAAGCCTCTCTCTCTTGGCTAGCCCCAACTAGCCAAGTCCCCAAACAAATAATAAATCGTTTCACAGAGATCACAAAACCAAATCACAAATAAAATAAGGTTCAGAGTTTAGAATTGCTCAATCATGACGGTGTTGATGTCTTTGTCAATCAGCGCGAGGTCAGATAAATCTGACAAGTAGTATTCCCCTCTGAAGTCTCAGCAATCCTTGGAGTAAGTTCTGAAGATTTTGACGCTCTGAAATTGATGGAAGTCTGAGGCGCCCAAAGAAAAACTTGCAGAACTTTCGGCCACCTTCTCTCCAAAAAAAAATTGTGCTCGAAGTGTTCCTGGGACAAACAAGGTCACGGCTCCACCTGGACTGGAGATTCCTTTGAAGCTTGCGGATGACAAAGAAAAGCCTCACACCAAAAATCACACAGGTCTTGGTCCCCTTTCTGAAATCTTTTTGATGATTGATGATTAAAAGGAGAGGTGCTGCTCTTGGAGATTGCAAAAAGAAATTCAGCTTTGAACCCTGGGCTTAGAGATGCAAGAGGGTTTTTTTGATGTATTCTGTGAATCATGTAAACCTCGGCATCCTAGGGATTTCGAAAGCACTAAGAATCCTAGGGATTTCAAAAAGATTCCAGCTTACAAAATTTTCGCACAGAGCAGTCACTTGAATGAATGAATGAATTTTCGCACAGAGCAGCCTACAACATTTTTGTGTGTACTCTCTAGAGGGCGGCTGTGAGAAAAAAATGAATGAATGGGGTTTTTAATTTTTTTTTGTCTCAAGAGGAGAGGAACCCCAAAAATCGGCCAGCACTAGGGTTTTTTTTAATAGGTCTTGCGTTTTATTTTTTTATGGAAGGGCTCTGTGCTTTTAGGTTTCAAAAGAAAACAACTTTTGATTGGCCTATGGAATTTTTATTAAGAGGGGTTTTTTAATCAGGGGCTCAATGAATATCAAAGTGCTCTCCTCTCTCTCTCGGCCACTAGGTTTTATTTTGTGTGGGCTTTTTATTAAATACGGCCTGAGTCTCTTCAAGCTATATGAAATTAGGTCACAGGCATTAAACAATAAAACCAAGGGTTAACCAAAAATTAGGTCACCGGCTATATGAAGGGTACGGCCTATATGAAGGGTTCTCTAAAACAATTAAACCAGGCCTAAATGAAGGTTATGTGCTCTAATAGATATGAATCAAACCAAGTAGAGTATCACCTTCTCCCCATCATATTGGTCACGTCTCACACTGTGTCTCTTCAAGCTTTGCCTTTCCTGAAACACTTAACCCACATGTTAAAAACGTTCACACACGTTTGTTATCATCAAACACGAAATTCATAGATCGTTGCTACCAACAGAAGTGTGTTGTGTGTTCAAAGACTCTCTTTGAAGAGAGGAAAGCCATTTCTCTTGACTGCACCAAATGCCTAGAAGATTTCTCTTTGGTTCTATGTTGGAGAGCAAGAGATGGAAGATTGGAATTTTAGGGCTTTAGGATTTGAGAGCTTTTATCTTGAGAGAAAGAAAGCTTGAGTGATTTAGCAAATGAACCTTGAACGAATGAGTAACCTCTCAATGGAACAGTAGAGGCTCCTTTTATAGGTTTCTCAAACCCTACAAACTGAATCACCAAAAACCCCTTTGAAATCTGTGAGGAAAAACTCAACGGATAGAATCTGCGCCCGCGACAGTCGACTGTTGAATAACTCACAGTCGACTGCTGCACAGAGACAGAAGATAGGTGAGAATTCATAACGGTAACTTACCACGTGGACAGTCGACTGATTAGGCATAGACAGTCGACTGTTAAACCAACAGGCGACTATAAATCCTACAACTGGCGACTGGCCGTAAGCTGGGTAAGTTGAGGAAATCTAAGAAAAGTCTGGGAGAACAGGACAGACGACTGATAAAGAAAAGACAGTCGACTGTTAAACTAAACAGGCGACTGTAATTTCTTCTACAGGCGACTGTCAAGACCCTGAGATTTTCCAGAGAGTTGAGTCATCAAATAGGCTCAAAGACAGACGACGGTTGTAGCATTGACAGTCGACTGTAAAACCAACAATAGTCGACTGGCCAGATTAAATAGAGAAATAGAGTTTGGGCTGAAGATAGACATGCGACTGATTAACAAAACACAATTGACTGTCTCTTGGACAGCCGCATGTGAATCGTTCATAAGACGCCTGTTAGAGTTAAAGCTAAGAAACCTAAAACTAGACTGAAAAAGTTTGTGCATAACAAGCGACTGTAGAACAAAACGCAATCGACTGTTTTGAGACAGGCGACTGTAAATCGTTCAGCAGTCGACTGATAAAAACATGACATGCACAATCTAGATAGAAATGAATTGGAGTCTAATGAAGGTTAATCTAATGATATCCTAAGACTGAAATGAAGATGTGTGTGCTCCAATAAAGTTCTACTTCTAAGCTACACACTAGAAGAGAAACAAGAAAGTTACATTTGACGAACTCTCTCTTCTATCCAACGCATGAGCTTGAAGTCTTCTAGGAGCTTCAATCACAATCTACGATCATCCAAACCACTTCCTTTGCTTTCAATGATCTTTGAGTGTCATCCATTGCAAATATATCTTCATAATAAGCTTAGGCAATGGATTAACTGCAAACATGGGATTGGTCACAAGTATTT
>CM061136.1:166123041-166151312 GCA_030789695.1 Scilla litardierei
ATCATCGGAATCGCTTGATGAGTCATCACTTGAGTCATCAAAGGTACCTACGAGTCCTTTCTTCTTGTCTCTCTTGTTCTTGTCGGACTTGTGGTACTTTGGTGCCTTCCATTTTTCTTTGTTGTTTAGCATTGGGCAATCTCTCTTAATGTGCCCTGGCTTATTACACTTATAATAAAGAGAGGAAGTAGCATTAGTAGACTCAAAACGTTTATTTGAGGAAAATTTACCTTTGCGGAAGAAGCGTTGGAGCTTCTTCGCCATTTGGGCCATATCACCCAAATCCATCTCGTTCTCGGATTCATCACTTTCGGAGGATGATGAATTGGCGTTGAATGACAAAGCTTTCTTCTTGGCCTCCGAGGGATTCATCATGGCTCGAATCTTCAATCGGTTATCCCATCTTACTTCATAAGACATAAGAGTCCCGATGAGATTCACCACGGTGTAATTCTTCAAGTCATGGACCTCCTCAATGGCGATTGCTCTTCTTTCCCATTTGGAGGCCATCCCCATGATGATCTTCCTTACCATTTTAGGTTCGGTGTAGATTTGGCCAAGGGCTTCCAATTCATTTGTGATGTCGGTAAAGCGTCCGTACATCGACGCAATGCTCTCATTTTCCTGCATGTGAAACAAGTCGAAGTTTTGCACGGCAACATATAACTTTGAAAGCTTTAGATTATTCGTTCCCTCGTGGGTAATGATGAGATGGTTCCATATTTGATATGCACTCTTCCATGTGCATATCTTGTTGAACTCATTCGGGTCCAACGCACAATGAAGAGCGTTCATTGCTTTAGCATTGTTGACATCGGCGGAATTCTCGGAAGTCATCCATTTCTCGAAGTCATCTTCGGCGGGCTCGACGTACTCCTTGTGGAGAGTTCTCCAAAGAGAAGCACTCCTAAGGAATGTCTCCATCCTACACTTCCAATAGCCAAAATTAGTACCATTGAAACGTGGAGGACGTACCGTAGATTGACCTTCGAAAAGAGTGGACGCTCCATCACGGTCGTGATTGTTGTACGAAGGCGGCGGAGTAACGTTGTTGTTGTTGGATGCTAAAGATGAAACCTTGCGCTCTGATACCAATTGTAAGGACCCTGTCTATGGGGAAAACACTAGAAGGGGGGTTGAATAGTTTTTATGCAAATTTAAAAGGAATTTACGCCAAATAAAATGCAATCCAACAAATAGTGGGGAATAGAAAAACAACCCAAAGAGAAACACACGCAAACGCAGATATGTTTCAAGGGTTCGGATTACCCAAGTCAACTCCCGACTTGTTCCCGGTAATCATACGTCCCTACCACCCGGATACCACCGGATACTCAAGTTAGAACCCTAACTTGAGGTTTCCTTATAGCCCACTTGTGGCAACCCTACAAATGCAATCGAATACAATCGATGTCCTTGACTCCCACAACCAGGGAGCAAGCAAAACCACTCTCACAACCGAGAGCACAATTCAAATAACGAAAGTTATGAAATATGAAAGCAACACTTACAATCACCTATGCCTTGAAGTAGAACTTGAAGGAGAAGTGTGATGTGTGTTGAAGAACTCTCTTGGAAGAGAGGAGAAAGCTCTTTCTCTTGACTGCACCAAATGCCTAGAAGATCAATCTTTGGTTCTAGGTTGAAGAGCAAGAGAACAAGATTTGGAAATACTTAGGGCTTTGGATTTGAGAGCTTTGATCTTTTGGAAATGAAAGCTTAAAGTATTTTGCAATGAATGAGTAACCTTCCAATGAAACAGTAGAAGCTCTATTTATAGCTTTCTCAAATCCACAAAATAGTTTAGGCAAAAACCCAATCGAAATCCGTGAGAAAAATCTCAACGGATATAATCTGAACTCGCGACAGTCGACTGTTGAACAATCCACAGTCGACTGTTGCACAGTCAGCAAGGGTAGGTGAGAATTCATAACGATAACTTACCACACGGACAGTCGACTGATGAAGCAAAGACAGTCGTTTGTTAAGCCAACATGCGACTGTACATTCTTCGACAGGCGACTGGCCGAGAGAAGAGTAAGTTAGACAAATACTGGAAATCTCACAAGATACAGGACAGACGACTGATGCAAGTAACACAGTCGACTGTTAATCAGAACAGGCGACTGTATATCCTTAAACAGACGACTGTCAAAGTCAGGAGAAATTTCCAGAGAGCTGAGTCAAAGAATAGACTTACAGACAGGCGACTGTTGCAGCATAGACAGTCGACTGATCTAATAGACAATCAACTGTATATACAGCATAAGTCGACTGGCCGTAGAAATCAGATCAAACAGAGTTTGGGCATGGAGAGACATGCGACAGATGTACAATTCACAGTCGACTGTCACTAGGACAGGCGCCTGTGAATCGTTCAACAGTAGCCTGTGCGAAATAATCAGAGAAGGCCCAAAACTACATTGTAATAGTCTGTGCATAACAGGCGACTGTAGAACAAAACACAGTCGACTGTTGTTGAGATAGGCGACTGTAAAGTGTTAAGCAGTCGGCTGTTATAAACAATCCTAGCACAAACAAAATAGAATTGAATTGGGATCAAAGGACAAAAGTCTAAAGATGTCCTATGACAGAATGTAGATGTGTGTGAGTGCTCCATCAAAGTTCTATTTCTAAGCTACATACTAGAAGAGATAAAAGAAAAATTACATTGACGAATAATCTCTTCTTTCCATCGTATGAGCTTGAAGTCTTTACGGAGCTTCAATCATCAATCTACGATCATCCAATTCATATCATTTGCCTTCAATGACGTTTGTGAGTCATCCATTGCTAGTTGATCTTCATAATAAGCTTAGGCAATGGATTAACTGCAAATTAGGGGATTAGTCACAAGTATTTATGTTTGCTCATCATTAACACCAAGTAGGGAGAAGTCCAATACTCAACACAAATTATTGGAGATATTGGTGTGGGTGTTCAAACAAGGTCTAGAATCGAAGAATTCTATCATTGCGCGTCCGTCTCTACAATTGAGCCAAACAACATCCAAGAAGCATGTGAGGATAGCTCTTGGATAGTGGCAATGGAAGAAGAACTTATGCAATTCGAGAGAAATGAAGTTTGGGACCTCGTTCCTCTTCCAAGTCGTCACCAAGTGATTGGTACCAAGTGGATCTTCAAGAACAAGACCGATGAGAATGAGGTCATCATAAGGAACAAAGCAAGGTTAGTAGCCCAAGGCTACTGGTAAGAAGATGGTATCGATTTCGAAGAATCCTTTGCCCCCGTAGCTAGATTAGAAGCTATTAGATGTATATGTTAATGTATGAATATGTGAGTCAAGATGTTTATATGTAGAACATATACGTATGTGTATGTGATGATGCTTATAGTGCTATGGATGCGCTACTAGATGAATAATAGAATGTATTTGTAATGTATGTGTGATACAGATATGTTTGGATAGTAGTGAAGTATATAGAGAATATAAGTGTAGTGTAGATACGTATTCTTGTTTTTTTACTTCATGGGTAGTGAGACCATCATCCCTAGTTGACCTAGGCAAGGTTCATACCTTAGGAAGTCCGAGGACGGACTTTATTTTAAGGTGGGTAGGATGTAATGCCCTGTTTTGACCAATACGTGTATTTTGCTGTGTACGTGTGGTATTTTCACGTACAATGCGTACGTGGGCATGAAATAACCGTAGTTATTGATATATGTAGCGTAGTGAGAGGGGGATTGGGCCGTAATACGTAGCTAAGGGAAGTGAATGCGAAGTATGAAAGCAGAGAAGCGTGAAAGACGTCGTCGGTGCAAAACAACAGGAATGTGTTAGACGCGTGTGTGATGCATGTATGCATGCATGGATGTGCATGGATGTGTGTAAGAAGAGCCATGCAAGTGTGAAAGGGGTTAGGGGTCAATGGCAACTCCCGTAATGTTTTAGAAAAGTCAGGGGCAAAACGGTCATTTGGGCTTAAATTGATGTGCGTACGTACATAGGTTGTGTGTGCGTAAAGTAATGGCAAACTTGTAAATATCCAAATGATGGAGGGGTATTTTGGTCATTTCCCAATATACATGCTTATCTTAAGGGGGGTTCTAGAGTTAGGGATTTTTGGAGAAACTTCCCCCCTTTTCTTCACCTTTCTTTACTTTTCTTTTCTCTTCTCCTTTTCATTTCTTTTTCTTTTTCCCCAAGAGAGGGCCGGCCACCCTAGCCTCTCTTTCTCCCCTTTCTCCAATTCAAAAACCCTAATTCTTCCGTCCAAAATTAAGTATATCAAGTAGGTTGAAGAGAGAAAGAAGGTGGAGAAGAAAGAAGAGAAGAAAGAGAGGAAAAACCAAGTTTGAGGTAGGAATCTCTTGGAGTTGGAATTCCAATCAATTTAATTTTTGTTAATTTATTTTTATAGCATTTTTTATCTAATATGTGATGAAGATAGTCAATTTTTACATGTTATTGCTCAATTTCAAAACTCTCTTTGAAATTCCTACCAAAGTCATCTCCTTTTGAATTTCAGAATTTTTGATGTCTGTTGTAGCTTCCATTACAGTTATTGTAGCTCAAATCATGTTTCGAAAAATATATGAGCATGTAGATCATGAAGTTCTACCCCAAAATCATATAAATTTTGATAGAGTTTCAATTCAGGAATTTGGAGAAATAAATCCAACTTCACAACATGTCTGTTTTATTTTCAGTGTTGACACAGTTTAGTAAATTTGTCCTACAGAGCTTCACACATCTTGTAATTTTATGATTTTGGTCTTTTTGAAAAGATAACAAGTTTTTCTCAAAGTTCATCAAACTGCTCTTATGTCGAAATTCTGGCTAGAACATGCTCAAAATTGGTGTTGAACACAGACCCTAAAATCTGTCTCAAAAACAGAATTGACACATTTCACTAATTAAATCACCATAAATCGTATAGTTCATATTTTTGCATGAAATCTTATCTGTAGATTCGTAACTGTTATATATTCAACTTTCATTTATAAAGTTTTGTTAAATTCCCAAGAGAAATGGATGTACTATGTTGATCTTTATGGATGTTCTTGCAATTTCAGCAAGCTGAATACCTTAAGTGCTATTCTTATTCAATAAATGTGGTTAATTGGCTTTCATTGTTCTTGCTTAATGTTGTTGTATAGTAAAATGAATGTTCATGCCTTCGGCACATGTAAATGTTATTGAGTTGCTTTGATATAAATGACGACTGCCAGGTGTTCGATGAAATGCCTCAATGAAGGCAAAATCCAATAATTTGAGTAACATGCACATGTTAGTGTTTGCTTTGTGCCACGGTGATGACTGGTGAAATTAGAGGCTTGAATGGCATGGAAACATTGTGTTTGTGAGTGGATGATGTGTGGAGATAGAGGGCATGTCACGTGAGTGCATGACCCTATGTTTGATGATGGACAGTTGAAGTGATATGTGTATACTCATGCCATCAAGACCCCTAACGTGTCACTTATGATGTTAACTAATAAAATTGAATAATTCTCAGTCCTCTCTAATGAGGGTGAGTTAGCAAAGCCCGGGTTTTAAGTGGGATTTGAGTAAATTGTGGATATGAGGCCTGGACTGAGAAGTTGGGGGAAATGTTATGTGATATATGATATTTATACCCACTCGCCTTGCCGAGAGTGGAGGGGACATACGGAGGTTGTGTTATTGTGGGAGAGCCTCACTCCTGCCAGGGACGGGGGAGCTGAGAGGCCCGGTGTTATACAGTGCCCGTGTCCACTGCGCCATGTGCTATATTCACCTCACATTTGGGGTGACGTCCAGGTCCTGGTATCACACAGTTTACCCAAGTTCCAATTAACTCAATTATGAAATAATAAAATAAGATTTGTGTGTTACTTCTACTGCTGACAGCACTTCCTCTTCCCATTTGCCCGTACTTTGTGGATCTGTGTCATGCCT
Source organism: Scilla litardierei (assembly GCA_030789695.1). Taxonomy (NCBI): domain Eukaryota; kingdom Viridiplantae; phylum Streptophyta; class Magnoliopsida; order Asparagales; family Asparagaceae; genus Scilla; species Scilla litardierei. Next base: position 166,128,944 of record CM061136.1, read on the forward strand.
CAGGCACTTGCACTTATCTTATTTGATATTGGCTGCTTGAGTACTCGTGTTATTATTATTGTTATTATTATTATTATTCATGCTAACCCCTTTCTTGCAGCAGCTCTACATTGGATCGCAGGTATGATCCCCTTATCTAGCTAATTACTTTTCATTACGTTATTTAGTTTGCATGCATTAGTTTCCTTGCCTTGTTTGGTGGATTAATAACTTTAGAACGGTGTTCCAAGTCCAAGTTGGTTCCTACTGGGGCACACATTGATGTGCTCCTCCTTATTTTTCAGGTAGCAGGGTTAGCTTGGTTGGAAGTGATTTGGAGCCGGGTTCACGGATAGCATTTGAAGTTAGTTGTCTTGTGATGTGATATGGTTGTATTGGGAGGTGGAGAATGATGGAGTAGATGTAGTGGTGTACCTGGGCTATGTAAATTAATGGAAGTTGTATATATGACATGTTGTTACTGTATTAATTTACCTGTGGTGTTGTTTTGATATTACTGTGAAGCTTCACTTGTACTATCCCAGCATGTGCGCAGTGACCTGCTTGTTCAGTTTCTTCTTTTCCTTTCTTTTCCCCTCTCATCATCCTCACTATTCAGAATACTTGGAAAAAAAATTTAAATGCCAGGTATTCTGGGGAACGGGGCGTGACAAGCTTACTCTATTTAACTGCTAGTAGGCCCGATATCATGTTTTCTGTATGCTTGTGTGCTAGATATCAAGCTAGACCTAAGGAGTCACACTTGATTGTGGTTAAACAAATCTTTCGTTATCTCAATCACTCTCTAAATTATGGGTTACTTTAGCCTAAATCGAGCACATATGAGTTAATCTCATATAGTGATGCCGACTTCGCTGGATGCAAATCCGATAGGAAGAGTACGAATGGCACTTGCCATTTTCTAGGAAATTCCCTAGTTTCTTGGTTCTCTAAGAAACAGAACTCAGTATCATTATCCACGACTGAAGCGGAATATATTGCCGCGGGTCTTGCATGTGCACAAGTTCTTTGGATGAGACACACTCTTAAGGACTATGGTGTCAATTGTGATACTTGCCCTATCATGATTGATAACCAAAGTGCTATATGTTTTTCCAAGAATCCGGTACATCACTCCGTACCAAACATATAGATGTGAGACACCACTTTATAAATGATGATGTAGCTAAGAAGGACATCATCTTAGAGTACATTGAAACCCAAAAACAAATCGCCGACATCTTCACAAAACCTCTTAAAGAAGATTCATTTGTGAGGTTGCGTGGAGAATTAGGGATTATTGGTGAATCTGAGATTTAGGATTTCAACTTTCATGATATATCATCTTATGAACTCAAAACTTTTTTTATGCTTCTCTTCCCTTGATAGATCATATGTTTCACATGTATTTGTTTTAAAAGAAGTTTATTGAGATTGTATTGATTTCGAAAGTTTTCAAATTGTTTTAAGAGAATTTGTGTTAATCGATTACTTTTATATTGATTTTGTGATGAGTTTTGTGTTAGCGTATAGGTCCTAGGGTGAGTTGTGCCTATCCTATGGATTTCACCCTCACTGTGTATTTTTGGACCAGGACAAACGACTATCATTCCTTCGACAGTCGACTGCCCTACTCTATCTTCTCTTTCAGCAGACTGTATCTTTCTCCCAGGCGACTGATGACAACTTTACAGTCGACTGTTGGATCAACAGGAAACTGCATTTTGGTCATCAGGCGCCTGTCCATTTCGTCAGTAGTCTCTGTTTCTATCATCAATTTTATTGATTCTCAGTCAGTCGATTGCTAAGTAAAATACAGTCGACTGTCTCACTGATAGGCGACTGTAAGTTACCCAACAGTCGACTGTCTGTCAACCTAAGCTCATACTTTACCCTATCATTCAGTTGACTGACGATTGTTCATCAGTCGACTGTCTTCTGATGTGGCGGTTCGTTAATTTGATCTGAGCTGTCGATTTTTCGATCTAACGACCCAAATTCATCTGACCCTTCGATATATCACCGAGATCCTTCAATTCGACCGAACAGTTTCTCTCTCATCCTATTGATAAATTCTTTTGTCTCTCCCGTTCGAACTCACAGTCGATCATTCCGCCGACGTTTTCCATCAACTCCTCTCGTCGATCTGTCGCTTGCGTCTCTCTAGTGCTTCGTTGACTGTCTCATCTTCGTCTCAGATTAGGTTTGCTTCCTCTCGTTGTCTGTTTTATGTGTTTCCTTTCAAATCCTTTGTCGATCTCCCCTCTGTCGATTTTGAACCTAGTCGAAGCCTCTCTCGACGTCGATTGATTGCTTGATTGACACTCGTCCGTTGACCATCAAATCTTTGGTTTCATCCTATTTCTTTCACCATTTCCTACTTACCCTAGCTTCTATCCTTTGTACCTTATAGAACCTGTCAGTCCTCCGACATCAGATGAGTTCCTGGATATCACAGTTGGTGACCATATTCCCTCAGCAAATGTAGCTGAACCCTCCTCTCCGCTAGCTGACCAACCACCCTCGTCTCCACCGTCTGTTCCTCTCGAGGATTTCCTCCTCGGTAGGCTGTGTGACCGTGTTTCCTTGATCGAAACGCATGTATCCGACTTGGATCATAAGCTCTCGCTTCTTCTTGAGCTTCAGTTCAAGTCTTTCCTTTTTCACGGCATTCCCATACCGGCTGAACTTCAGGCCATGTTTCCACCTCTTGAGGAGTGTCCCGAGTCTATGGCTGTTCCTCCTCCTCCAGGTTTCGTGCCCTCGTTTACTGCTGTCCAGCCCAGTGTGCCTATTCTTGGTGAGTCTTCTATTGTGGGTGCATCGTCATCCAAGAGGAAGGCTCCTGCTTATCCTACTTGCCGCTCTGCCAGGCTGATGTTCCGTCTGTCTGGTCGCCCCTCGGACCCCACTGTCATCAATATCGACTGATATTGCTGCTCCTCCTCCTCCTCCAGAGGATGTCCCCGTTGACCCAGAGACAGCTTCCTCCTCTACTCCTCCTAAGGACACTCACTCTTAGATTTTTTTGAGATGATGATGTAGGAATCATGTTGCATTTTGGCATATGTATTTTGTTCGTTTTGATGCACATGGTGATGTGCCTGTACTTTGTACCCATGTGATCTTATATATATATACGTACGTATATATATATACACGTACGTATATATATATACGTACGTACGTATATATATATACGTACGTACGTGTATATATACGTACGTACGTGTATATATACGTACGTACGTGTATATATACGTACGTACGTGTATATATACGTACGTACGTGTATATATACGTACGTACGTGTATATATACGTACGTACGTGTATATATACGTACGTACGTGTATATATATATATACGTACGTGTATATATATATATATATATATATGTTGACTAGGATCCATTCGGATGGATCAAACATGCGGATCCATCCAAGTGGAATTTAAAGCTAGACAATGTAAATAGAAAATCCGATCGTTGGATGTCATTTAACATGTCTAAACTATCTCCAAACAAAATTTCAACTAATTTGGACATGTTTTGCCCATGCATCAAGTGGTTGCAAAATCGGCCGATTTTATTACTATTCAAAAACATCGATTTTGCAACCACTTGATGCATGGGCAAAACATGTCCAAATTAGTTGAAATTTTGTTTGGAGCTAGTTTAGACATGTTAGATGACATCAAACGGTCGGATTTTCTATTTACATTGTCTAGCTTTAAATTCCACTTGGATGGATCCGCTTGTTTGATCCATCCGAATGGATCCTAGTTAACCTATATTTTTTTGAAGGATAAGTAACTTTATTCATATACTCAACAAATTACAATATTGGTCTACAAATAGAACCAAACATATAACTCAATGAAGCAAAACATAAATAATCCTTCAACTCTAAAAGAGAGCAAGGAATCCTAACGATAATTAGGATTCCGGTTACTCCTTGAGCTTTTCCGTCTAGGTGGATCCAAACAAATCTTTTTAAGAGTCTTTAAGGTAGGAGCTAAGCGGCGCATTTCATCCTCCCACTCTTGGTTTATCGTTGTAGCATCTCCATCAAATTCTTCTACCCATTCTTCCTCATATTCATCTTCATCAACATATCCATCACCAACATTGTCTGGGTCATCAACGCGATCACCAGCAGAAGGGCCCCCAGTTCCCGTAGATTTTGGAATTACATGTATATCCGCTGCCTCACCATTAGTAACATCTACATTTCCATTTGGTTGGCCTCCAGTCTCTATACTAGAAGGGCCTCCAGTCTCTATCGTCCGGGCCACAGTAGCTGGAAAACCTCTGCTCGTATCATTCCCTTCATTAATTAACACACTCCCATCCGCTGACAGTTTAGATTTGCCTTTTTCCACCCAAACCTTTTTAAACGGACATTGAGAGGATGAATGCCCAAAGCACTCACACGTTGGACAATTTGGAGGCAAGTTTTCATATTCCACTTTGATGATCACATTCTCCTCATCCTCCACAGCAATCTCTATTGTTTTTTGCAATTTGGTCTTTGCCTCAATTTCAACGAAGCATCGTGCATATGTGTACCTTTCACCTAAAGCTGTAGCCTTATCCAGAAATAGAGGCTTCCCCATGGAGCTAGCAATTATACTTATGCATTCTGTAGACCAGAATTTAAGGGGCAGGTCAGGAAATCTTACCCATACTGGAATTGATGACAGAAGATCTCTGTCCATTGTGAGGTCCGGAGTCCAGCGTCGCAGCACTATCACCCTTTTATCAAACATCCAAGGACCTCCTTGGAGTACCCTGCTACAATCTTCCTCCAACTCAAACACGAAGAAGAAAAAACCATTTTCTTTAGAGTGGACCTGCAAAGTACCTTTCGGCCGCCACAAACGATGGACACAGGCACGAAGATGAGAATAGAAAGGTTTGTCACCCACAACATAACCGGCTAGTGTTCGTCCCCATTTTGCAACATTTGTAGAGATTGCTTCCTGCAGAATCCAGGGGACAGTCTTGCCTGAAGGGACCTCCCGAGGAGGATAGTACGAGCATTTGCTAACCTCTTCAACAGCCCGCCCTACAGAAAACAGCGAACTCCAGGTTTCACGACCAGTCTTCGCCACCCTCAAAGGAGTAGATGCTTGGCCAACTGCTTTCTCCTTCCGTATGTAGTAGAATTCCGTTGTAGTGGAGGGTATTCTTCAACGTAATTGGGTGTTGACTTTGCTACAGCAGATGTTGTCTTCCTTTGAAGACAGTAAGGAGAACATCGATGATAAGGGTTTCCTACGTTAATACACGCGGGATTGGATCTGCTGCCCATGATCTACAAGTGGTACATTGAGAGCTGGCCGGTACTGGATCTGCAGAAAGCCCTCGTCGACGGAGCAGATGCACATATCTGTCACACAGACGCGACAGGCAGTCGAAAGCACTGGATCAGGAACTCGAAATCGCAGTTTGCTGGATCGTCGGATCGGGTGGACGCCAGATCACTGTAACGGATCTCCGACGTTGAAGATCAGAGAACGCGCTGCAAATGTCCGTGTCCGATCCCCAGCAGCGATCCGATCCGAAGGTTGGCTTTTGACGATCCGATCCGATCTGAGAAGGCGTTGCAGATGGCGTCGCTCAGATCCGAAGACACAGATTAGAGTCGCGATCAGATCAGAGGCTGCGCTCAGATCCGAAGGGTAGATCCAAGGGAAGTCCGATGCCGTGAGGTGAGGATCTCCCAAAATCTCCCCAGAAAACGCCCCTAGCGCCGCCCCTAGCGCCGCCCCTAGTGCTAACTAGCATACATATCCATTTACACATATACATGTTAGTTAACCTATATATATATATATATATCTATATTATAAAAGAGGGATGTTATCAAGAGAAATTGGATAAGAGAAATTGGACAAGAGAAATTGGATAAGAGATATCTATATTATAAAAGAGGGATGTTATCAAGAGAAATTGGATAAGAGATATTGGATAAGAGATATCTATATTATTAAAGAGGGATGTTATCAAGAGAAATTGGATAAGAGATATTGGACAAGTGAAATTGGATAAGAGATATCTATATTATAAAAGAGGGATGTTATCAAGAGAAATTGGATAAGAGATATTGGACAAGAGAAATTTGATAAGAGATATATATATTATAAAAGGGGGATGTTATCAAGAGAAATTGGATAAGAGATATCTATATTATAAAAGAGGGATGTTATCAAGAGAAATTGGATAAGAGATATTGGACAAGAGAAATTGGATAAGAGATATCTATATTATAAAAGAGGGATGTTATCAAGAGAAATTGGATAAGAGATATTGGACAAGAGAAATTGGATAAGAGATATTTATATTATAAAAGAGGGATGTTATCAAGAGAACTTGGATAAGAGATATTGGACAAGAGAAATTGGATAAGAGATATCTATTCTATAAAATAGGGATGTTATCAAGAGAAATTGGATAAGAGATATCTATATTATAAAAGAGGGATGTTATCAAGAGAAATTGGATAAGAGATATTGGACAAGATAAATTGGATAAGAGATATCTACATTATAAAAGAGGGATGTTATCAAGAGAAATTGAATAAGAGATATTGGACAATAGAAATTGGATAATATCTATATTATAAAAGAGTGATGTTATCAAGAGAAATTGGATAAGAGATATCTATATTACAAAAGAGAGATGTTACCAAGAGAAATTGGATAAGAGATATTGGACAAGAGAAATTGGATAAGAGATATCTATATTATAAAAGAGGGATGTTATCAAGAGAAATTGATAAGAGAATTTGGACATGAGAAATTGGATAAGAGAATTTGGATATCTATTATATATAACAGGGAAATTGGATAAGAGAAAATATAAGAGATGAGATTTTGAGGGATAAAAGATGAGGTGGGAAATTTTGCACATACAACCCCGGTTTTTGTATTTTTGCCCATGGACCCTCTCCACACACCCGCCCACACTTTTTATTCTCTCCTCTTCCGACCATTTTTTTCCAGTTCTTTGAAGATTTTGAATCTTATCCTACTAGGACAAAGCTTTGTCCTACGTGACAAGTTTGTCCAAGGTGGTAATGACAATTTTGGGGAGACTTAAATTTTGGGGGAAACTTAAATTTGGGGGAAACTTGAAATTTTTCTATTATATAAAAGAGGGATGTTATCAAGAGAAATTGGATAAGAGAATTTGGACATGAGAAATTGGATAAGGGAATTTGGATATCTATTATATAAAACAAGGAAATTGGATAAAAGAAAATATAAGAGATGAGATTTTGAGGAATAAGAGAGGAGGTGGGGAATTTTGCACATACATCCCCGGTTTTTGTATTTTTGCCCATGGACCCTCCCCACACACCCACCCAGACTTTTTATGCTCACCCCTTCCGACCATTTTTTTCTAGTTCTTTGAAGATTTTGAATCTTATCCTACTAGGACAAAGCTTTGTCCTACGTGGCAAGTTTGTCCTATGTTGTAATGACAATTTTGGGGGGACTTAAATTTTGGGGGAAAACTTAAATTTGGGGGGAAACTTGAAATTTTTTGGGAAAACTTGAAATTTGGGGAACTTGAAATTTGTGGGGGGAAAAAAACTCAGCCATTAAATAAACCGTGCCCTATGGGCACGGGTAATGACTAGTATATATATATGATAGGGATGATGCGTTTTTCTCGGACGGGCGATTGGGGCGATCCGGGGGCGAGCGGCTCCGGTATCATCGGCCACGGCACGGCAGTGGCCGGAGGGGCCAATCAACACCTTGTTAACGGGGCAGAGAAAGTCTTTGGTCATGCGGCACCTAGACCCTTAGACGACACAAGACGGCATGAGGAAGCAACTCAGCGAGATGAGGGTGGATGTCTACCAGCTTACAGGAAAGGAAGGAAGGGTCCTCAGCTCTGGAGGGATCCAATACGAAATGGCGCTCAAACCCCTCGGGCTCCATTGAGGGGAATTCGACATCAAGGGAAACCATCTGCTGCGGGTGAGGTGAATGCTGGTAAGGTGTTTGCAAAAATGCCACAGAGGCCAAATCTGTCACTTAAAATTGATACAACTGCTGCCAAGATCTCTTGGTCAGATGTATGCGCTAATAGGTGCAAGTACGAAGATTCCATGGGTATGACCCTCATTCCACCTAAGATACGAGAGGACGGCACATCAGTTGCTTGCGTCCCGAGTACTCTTTTGGAGAAGGGGGCGGAGCGGTGGAGAAATACATTGGTTGGATATGTGCTTGGTGATATCCCGTACTATGGTCAGATGCTAGCTTGGCTGGAAAGACTGTGGAAGCCACGGAAGAGGATTCAAATATATAGTAAAGAGAATGGGTTTTTCTACTTTCGCTTTGAATCAAAAGAGGAATGTGAGAGAATCCTTCATGGGGGTCCTTGGTTGTTTGATGGGAGATTGGTTGTGCTAAAGCAGTGGACGCCTACGATACGTCATGATCGGGACATCCTGACTTCGGTTCCAGTGTGGGTGCAAATGCATGGGGTTCCGCTCAACATGTGGAATCTTGACGTGCTTAACATTCTGGCCTCAGTGATAGGCATGCCCTTATGTCTGGATCGTGCGACGGCCAAGTTGGAAAGAATAACATATGTAAGGTGCCTTGTGGAAGTGAGCGCAATGAAACCACTTCCAAAAGTGATAGAGGTTGAATTGGAGGATGTGAGACATCTAACTATTGATATTAAAATTGAAGGTGAGCCACCTAGATGCAATCAGTGTGTCTGCTTCGGCCATTCCGATGCACAATGCCCTGAGCAAATTAAGCTCCCTTCAATCCAAGAGACAGAAAATACCAACGTGCCTGGCGAGAGAAATGTTGTGGAGGGGGTGGGAAATGTGAATGTCACCACCGTGCCTGGTGAGGGCAAAGCTGTGGATGGGGTGGGAAATACTAATTTCAATGCTGTGGATGGGGTGGGAAATGCTACTGTCAGCAATGTTGTGGAAGCTGACAATACCCAGGTCCCAAGCACAACCAATGTTGCTGAATGTCTGCCTCCTGTGTGCCACAAGTCGCAACCTTCTGAGGTTCAGACAGAAATCATCTCTGATGCTATAAATGATGAAATGGCGGCCCAGACTTTCGAAACTAATGGTGAGTATGCTGCATCTTGCAACCAGGGCGGAGGGTACTCACATGTTGGTGAGTTGGATGTCCAAGATCAGTCTGAGCTTGTAGACACTGATAAGGGGCACACTTATCCCGTGGCCTCTCTCCTTGAGGAGCCAAATGCTGAAGAGCTTGAACCAGTCCCAGCTTTAGTCCACGATAATCCGGAGTGGGAATTGGAGCATTTGGAGTTGGTCCGCACAATGAATACTGTGAAACAGAAGAAACATATCCCCAAGGATGCTGCAGCGACGCGCAAAAGTTCCAGGCTACATGAAGGAAGTTTGGGACAGCTACCCATAAATCCTACTCAATGACTCTGTTTTTTTGGAACACTAGAGGCCTCAACAATTCTGTGAGACGTCGGGACCTAAGAGACAAGTTGGCGAAGGTTAGGCCCTCTTTGATTGTTTTGTTAGAAACTAAGTTGAAGGTGGATTCAATAACACGGAAGCAATGTATTCCGAAGAGCTGGGTTACTATTGATAACTTCATTACACATAAAGGTGGCCGAATCTTAATTGGGTTTAACCCTTCCGTATGGCATCCCCGACAATTATCCATTTCAAGCCAACACATAACTGTAAGATGCATCAATTCAGGTGGTTTCAGCTTTGTTTTAACAGGGGTCTATGGAAACAATTCCAGGGTGGAGAGGAATGAACTTTGGGAAATGCTCAGGAGTGATGCGGCCTGTTTGAATAATGAAGCTTGGCTTGTGGGCGGCGACTTTAATTGTGTGATGTACACCAAGGACAAAGTTGGGGGTCGAAGGCTAACGGATGATATGGTAAGTGAGCTCAACAATTGCAGTAGGGACTGTAGCCTTCAAGAACTCAAGAGTAAGGGCGGTCGCCTCAGCTGGTGTAACAAAAGAATGGGGAATAAGCGAATAGCAGCGCAACTTGACCGCGTCCTATGTAATGCGGCATGGATTGACAAGTTGCCGGAATCTTTTGTAGACTACCTTGATCCACTTACAAGTGACCATTCGCCTATGAGCGTCATCCTTCATTCGCAGGTACACCATGATCCTAAGCCATTTAAATTTTTTAACCACTGGGTTAATCTTCCAGGATGTAAAGATGTCGTCGAGGCTTGCTGGGAATACTCCTCTGTTGGCTCTCGTATGTACTGTTTTGCGAAGAAACTCAAGAGATTAAAATCGGAATTGCGATTGTGGGCTGTGAATCACCAATCCAACTCCAAGATTGTTTAATGCCGCAGGCTACTTGAAGCTATCCGCATAAATCCCCTACTACATTCCAGCTTTGAACTTCAGGAAAATGAGAGGCAATTATCTAATGAACTGGCCAATCTACTTGAGTTAGAAGAGGAGATGTACCGCCAAAAGAGCAGGCAGGATTGGGTTGATTTGGGGGATAGAAACACCAAGTTTTTCTACAATACTATGAGAGCAAGACACAGTCATAACAACCTAATGCATCTGGTGGATTCAAATGGAGCCCAAAATACATCATACGACGAGCTAAAGAAAGAAGCGGCAGGTTATTACGAGAGCCTCTATAATCAACACCATTATTGGTCTGTTTTTCCGAGGCTTGTTCTTAGGAAAAAATTAACCACTTATGGGGCGGCTTGGCTAGAGAAAGATGTTACCCGGGAGGAGATCAAGGAGGCGGTTTTCCAGATTGGACCGAGCAAGGCCCCAGGCCCTGATGGCTTCAATGGATTCTTTTATCAACGTCATTGGCCCATTATTGAAGATGATGTGGTAGCAGCGGTATGCTCTTTCTTCATTTCAGGTTATCTGCTCCGCCAATTTAATCATACTTTCCTCACTCTCGTACCGAAAAGTTCAAACGCCTCATGCTTGGGGGATTACAGACCCATAGCCTGCTGCAATGTCATTTACAAGATAATCAGCAAGATCTTATGCAACAGACTAAAAGTATTAATTCATGAGCTAGTTTCCCCGAATCAAGCAGCTTTCCTCCCGGGGAGATTACTTTCTGATTGTACTCTCCTAGCTCATGAACAGATCAGAGACTTCAACAACCCCATGGGGTCTAGAGCATGTCTTAAGCTTGACCTGCGAAAGGCGTTTGACAGTGTAAACAGAGAATTTGTTTACTTCATTCTCCACCAGATGGGATTTGGGCACACTTTCATTAGCTGGATCAAGGAGTGCATATCTACCCCCACCTTCTCTGTAATGGTAAATGGCTCCCCAGGGGGATATTTTGGAAGTAATAGAGGCCTCAAGCAGAGTGACCCTCTCTCGTCCTATATATTTGTAATTGTAATGGAGGCTTTTTCGCTGCTCATGACTAAGGCAATCACCAAGGCCGCTATCCAGCCAATGAGGAGATTTGGATCTGTTTCGCATCTGCTATTCGCTGATGATTTGCTGGTGTTCTGCCGCGCCAACCATAAATATTTCATGTGTATAAAGAGTCTGTTGGAGGAACTCACTAATTTCACTGGGCTTCAGGTAAACTGGGACAAGAGTGCGGTGATATTTAGCAAAGGGGTCAACAACCGTGATGAGCTTGCTGCTTCTCTGGGAGTTAAATTAGTAACCTCTTTCTCCACCTACCTGGGTCTCCCACTGTCATCCAAGTACCCAAAGACCCATATGTATGGAAGGCTGGTGGACAAGTGTAAGAAGCGTCCAAGTGGCTGGGTCTCGAGTTCACTTTCGATAGCAGGCAGAATAGAGCTAGTGAGGACTGTCATCTACGGTATGATTGATTTCTGGCTGTATGTCTTTAAAATACCATCTACTGTGCTTCGCACTATCACTATGCTTTGTAGGAAGTTCATTTGTGGTGCACAATGCGTTTGGGCGTGGAAGGACATTTGTAAACCCAAAATGGAAGGGGTGTAGGACTCCGCCTGCTGTCAGACCTGAATAAAGCTTATGGGATTAAACTTACATGGAGACTGCTCCGCTCCAATGGCATTTGGGCCGAGTATATGCGTAATGCTTACAGATTAACCTCATCTTTTTTCGCAGCAAGAAAATATACACTGACTCGGGCACATGGAAATTCCTATTGCATTGCAGAGGACATTCTGAGAAACTCATCACCAGGAAGGCAATGATGGCAGTGACACCCTCTTCTGGCATGACAGCTGGCTCCCCTGTGGACCGCTGAAAAATCTATATGATATACCTGATGGGGAAAGTGAACGATGTGTCAAGGAATACTGGGGACCCTTAGGATGGAGATACAATCAAATCATTAGCAGCATCCGGCCTCTCCTACAGCAGGTAATAATAGGCTCGGGCACGGACACTTGGGAGTGGAAGTTGGGGCCTGTTGTTCGCTACAGGGATGCTTGGGATGGTGTACGCACGAGAGGAGCCCCTTTCCCGTTCTACAAGCTTATATGGTTCGGAGGGCACATACCAAAGATGTCGCTGCACCTTCTTCGAGCATTCAAAGGGAAGCTCCTTACGAAGGATATGCTGGCAAAGTGGGGCGTGAGCACTCAGACCGATTGTTTACTGTGCGACGGCGGGAATGTTGAGAGCATCGAGCATCTCTTCTTCGAATGTCCATACTCCTCCTACATTCTTTGCAGAGCCATGCTAAAGCTCAGATCCCCTCAACCTCAAAGGAACCGCCTCCTTGACGTTGGTGAGTATTATCTCTCGCATTTTGTTCAGAAGGGGGCGATGAGTTATCTTGCAAAAATTGCGCTTTCCGCAATTGCCTGGCACATATGGAGAGAAAGAAACAGACGTATATTTGACAAAGTTGGCAAAAATAAGATTACTCTATTTGATGATATAGCGGCCGACGTGAGGATTGCCGTGCGGAACCAAGATGATGATGGTGATCAGACTGCCGCTAGTGCCCTATCGAATTGGATGCACAGAGACAATGGGTAATGCGCAAGGGAGCTCTGTGGGGGTTTTGGGCTTGAAGCAATGAGAGCACCTGGCTTTGTAATTTTGTATCTTTTTGGACGCTAACCTTTGTTATTGTTCTGTGGGGCTTATGGGAGTCGAGGATAATGGTAGGGAGTGACGATGCTTGTGTCCTATCATCCCTCCGTTAGACCCAACTCCTGTAAACTCCCACATTGTATTTGTTATATATGATCATCAATAAAGACTAACTTTACTTTTCTATATATATATATATATATATATATATATATATATATATATATGAGTTTAATGGAGTGGTGCTGTCAGCTATGAAATTTCCGGTGCTGCAGGGTTTATTTTGCAAATTACGCACTCAGAAAAAACGCGTTTGGTTTTTAGCGTTTTTCCCCTTCTGCTCCGATATGACGTGGGGTCAGAAACGATTTGATGTGGTGTCTTCTCCTTTCTCCCCTCTTCTGAACGAGAAGCAGAAGGATTCGAGAGCAACTGGCCTCTTCTTCCCATCTTCTCCCCTCATCTGCCCTAAAACGCAAATCAAAAACTCGCGAGTTCATCTCCCTCCTATCGTTAGAGATCACAAACCCTCAGCCCCGATTTCCCCCACACACACCTCACGATCGCCGACGACTGCCCCCAGTCTCATTTGCCCCCGGACACACCTCACGATCGCTCACGATCGCAAACCCTTAACCTCGGTTGCTTCAAGCGGGAGCTTCAAGCGGGAGCTTCAAGCGGGAGCTTCGACTTGTCCAAACCCTAGATCAACTTCTCCATCCACAAGGTAAAATTTTGAGGTGAGCTCCAAAAAGATAGTTTTTTGAATTTTTTAATAAGTTGTGTATTTAATAGTGTGCTATTGATCTATTATGTGAAGAAGCAGAAATATTATGCACTAATCAAATTGAATAAGTTATTATACCCTGAAATATACAGGATGGGTGAGCTCTGCTGAATTAGCTCTTAATCATTTAGAGAAGAGCAAAATGTTTCTGATTTTAAAATCATTACAGTAGATAAATTTTGTTGAGAAACACAAGCACAAGTCATGTTTGAGGAAATGCCTTACAAACTTCATAGTACTTTATTGTTAGAAGATGCTTAATGTAGGTTCATCTTACTTAGAGTCAAGGCTCACAACTGATAATAATACAATGACCCAAACCATTCAAATCTTTTTATTTTCCATCATTTTTTGTTTTGCTCATTATCCTTTGGGGTGTTATCAATTTTTATCTTTTTCCTAATCTATCTCGCTAATCATCTTATTATTCAAAAATCAATTTGACCTGTTGTATATGGTTCTTTGTCAATCCAAGTTGTGAAGGCCGACACAACTTATCCAGACGTGTTATGGAGGCCGACACATGGTCTTCTAGTGAATAACTAGCTTTTTGTTACATTCACTTGATATATTTTTTTCCATGTCTTCTATCAGAATTTTTTCACTTGATATTTTTTATTCCCTGTCTACTTGATATTTCTTCACGAACTTACTTTGCAATGTTCTTAAACATTAACTATGATAATTTTATATGTATTAGGATTAAAATGCAGTGCATGTACATGTCAGTTAATTGACAGCGTACTGAGAATTCATATGAAAACATGGGAGATGTTTTTCCTTCAAATTTGTTAAAACTTAAAACACCATTCTTTATACTGGACTCCTATGGGTCATTGTTATGCAGGGTGAGCTTGCTATTGCATTTGTTGATTTGTTAAGGAAACTGCTCCCCAATTTATTGGGTATAATCAACATGATTCCCAAGTAAGCGCATCTGTCATTATGATGTGTGTTATTCTTCACAAAATTTTGTAGTAGCTTTAGAATTGATCTCGCCTGGACTGTTAACAAAACCAGGAATGTCTCCATTTGAATGGCTAGTTGTACTGGTTTCCTGAATCAATGACGTGTCTTGGGTTATGAGGTTCAACCGTTAAAAGATTTATAATCTTGCATATTTCTTTTGTGCTGACAAGATAGGAATAACCAAACCTTTTCTGATAATTTTCCAGGCTATGAGAATACAATGGAGGGAGACAAGTTGCAGTGATTATTAATGGGGGCAATCAAATCTTTATGATGCAATCTCAGCTGTCGATTCCTCGGCCGCAGAAGATGATAAGGCTAGATCAAATGAACTAAAAAAGTAACCACCACCATCATCATCATCATGCATTGGTGTCCAATGGGCTTCAGCTGGCTTTTGGGGGCAGAATATGACCCATGGTAGGAGATTAAGCAACTATCTCTTCTTCTTCTTTTATTTGTGAAGATTTTGGTGGTCCAGTTGTTGGCCAATACAACAAGGAACTCAACCAACTGTCGCATGCTCAGGTTCTATTTAAGCTGTCTGAAGGATCAGAACCATGACCAAAGCTTAAAACTGCTTCCTTCCTTGGAAACTGGAAACTGGAACCAGTCTGAAGGAAGTACTTGGACATTGGAAACTGCTTGTGAACCATGATCTTGTCTTCATGTCTGTATTTTTGTTTAAGTCTGTATTTTTGTTGTATTGTGAAAACTGGAAACATATCTTGTCTTAATGTCTTAAAGTCTGAATTTTTGCTAAGTCTGTATTGTGAAAACTGGAAGCATATCTTCATGTTTTCTGAATTTTTGTTGGAAACAAATAAATTTATTGGAAACATGTCATTGTTGAATATCTTGTATTTTGATGTATTCTGGAATTGCTTGTGAATGCGGCAAAATCTGGCAACAAGATGTATTTTTTTTGAGAATATCAGATGCATATCGTTAGGGCATGGGACATGGAAATAAAGAGACAATGCTCGTGAAGGCTGAAGCAATAAACGATGTCGGCTGGAAGGTTTCAACAAGTGGTCATGCATTTGCTAATACAACTGAATATTGCGGTGTACTGCAATTTGATTAATAAATGAAAACAATTCATCAAACATTTGAAGCAAAAATTATCAAACAGTGAGAACATGGAAATGTTTTTGCAACAGCTGCGGCAAATATTGTCAGAAAGCCATGGCATGATAATGCTTTTGCATTCACAATACAACAGAGGTACATATGCAATTCCTTTCCAAACTGAAGTTAAAGGCGATGCGAGGCTGATGACGGCTAGGGCAATTCCTCTCCATCTCTCACAGTATATGTGCACAAATTATCTACAACATTGACCAAATTAATCCCCCAAAATAATACATAACTTCCAACATGACAAAAAACGGATGACAAGAAAAGCATATACATAGCATATACAAAAATATACACCAAGGATGATGACAAATTATCTACAACATTGACCAGATTAATATAGTTGCTCCAGTTCCAGTTTACAACATTGACCAGATCAATACAACATTGACCAAATTTTCGTTTACATGTTGCTCCAGTTCCAGTTTCAACATTGCACTTTACAAGTCAACATTCCATATTCCAGTTTCATTCAAACTTTGCATTTGTAACATTCCAGCGCACATACAAGTCCATGAATACATATTTGCTTCCAGCTTCCATTCAAACTTTGCTATCCACACGAACAGTGCTTCCAGCCTCGACACACAGCAGCTTGCTCTGTATCACTCCCAACATTTGTATTTGTAACACACAGCTTGCTCTTCCAGCTTCCAGAAGTGCACATAAGTGATAACTGAGCAACAAAAAGGTGTTTCAACTTTCAGTTTGAAGCATATAATAACACACATAAGCATGCACCAATTCTAAGGAACATTAGTGTATCACACCAATTAAAAATATTTATGCCAGCAGCACTACAAAGAGTATCTATATTATAAAAGAGGGATGTTATCAAGAGAAATTGGATAAGAGATATTGGAAAAGAGAAATTGGATAAGAGATATCTATATTATAAGAGAGGGATGTTATCAAGAGAAATTGGATAAGAGATATTGGACAAGAGATATTGGATAAGAGATATCTATATTATAAGAGAGGGATGTTATCAAGAGAAATTGGATAAGAGATATCTATATTATAAAAGAGGGATGTTATCAAGAGAAATTGGATAAGAGATATTGGAAAAGAAAAATTGGATAAGAGATATCTATATTATAAAAGAGAGATGTTATCAAGAGAAATTGGATAAGAGATATTGGAAAAGAGAAATTGGATAAGAGATATCTATATTATAAAAGAGGGATGTTATCAAGAGAAATTGGATTAGAGATATTGGACAAGATAAATTGGATAAGAGATATCTATATTATAAAAGAGGGATGCAATCAAGAGAAATTGAATAAGAGATATTGGACAATAGAAATTGGATAAGAGTGATGTTATCAAGAGAAATTGGATAAGAGATATCTATATTACAAACGAGAGATGTTATCAAGAGAAATTGGATAAGAGAAATTGGACAAGAGAAATTGGATAAGAGATATCTATTATATAAAAGACGGATGTTATCAAGATTAATTGATAAGAGAATTTGGACATGAGAAATTGGATAAGAGAATTTGGATATCTATTATATAAAACAGGGAAATTGAATAAGAGAAAATATAAGAGATGAGATTTTGAGGGATAAAAGAGGAGGTGGGGAATTTTGCACATACAACCCCTGTTTTTGTATTTTTGCCTATGGACCCTCCACACACACACACACTTTTTATTCTCACCCCTTCCGGCCATTTTATTTCCAGTTCTATAAAGATTTTGAATCTTATCCTACTTGGACAAAGCTTTGTCCTACGTGGCAAGTTTGTCCTAGGTGGTAATGACAATTTTGGGGGGACTTAAATTTTGGGGGAAAACTTAAATTTGGGGGGAAACTTGAAATTTTGTGGGAAAACTTGAAATTTGGGGGAACTTGAAATTTGTGGGGGAGAAAAACTCAGCCATTAATTAAACCGTGCCCTATGGGCACGGGTAATGACTAGTACAATTATATTCCTTTACGCAAATATGCACCAATTCTACCCGTATGTGCCAGCAATTCTACCTGTATGTGCCTCAAAGTGGAATTTTACACCAATTCTACCTGTAAAATATTTATGCCAGCATTGTGCAATAAATCGACACAAATTTGGTCGCTGATCATAACATCTTGTTTTAATAATCATGGAGCCTTGTGTCCCATAGCCAACTCCATACCAGTAAGATTATGCTAAGATGATAAAAATGAAGACGCCACTAATGACAACAGATTCATATTCCAATTATTAACATAAACAACCAACATGACTATTCATGCAATCAGAATATGAAAACCATGAATGCTAGCTAGACAAAAGAAAGACAGCGCCATACCAGTAGAGGAATGAATTTCAGAATACCAGTAGAGGAAAGACTAACTCACCCTTGAATGAATATTATTAGCTTAGAATCAAGGTTAAGGTTAGTTGATCATGTTTCAGATCATGTGTATCCTATAAAGTCGTGTGTTTTTATTATCTACTACTTGCGCAACCATGGGAAACGTTCCAACATTTAGGATCTACTTTCTTGAATTAAGAGACATACACCACTGTTAAATCTCATTATCTCTTTAAAATGTTACATCCTCATTTGTCTACCCTTTTACTAAAATACGAGGACATCTTAGCTAAAAGTTTATGTCCCATACGCAATTGAACATAATCTGCTAAACACAAAATCATGTTTGAGCAAACATATTTTGCTCGACACACATTAGTGAATTGAAACACACATACAAGCTGCTGCAAATAGATGCAAGAGAGAGAAATCAAAACAAAAACCTATTGGAACTCAATCACAAATTAAAATTCATACTCGCATGACATTATACAGAAAATTACAAAGAGAAAATTACAAACACATGACATATAATTAGGATATCAGAATTACATGGACAAGCACATCATAAGAAAAATGATTGAGCTCCATTATATTCACGTTACAACATAACAAAGACACATTTAACTATTTTTAAGAAGATAAGCTCTAACTATTATTCCAATGCGAGATACATATGCACGCCCTGTACTATTTCCATCTCTTGCATCAAATCTGTTCTCACATTGTTCCGTAGAATCTTCTACACGTAAAGTTCCGCTCATGGGTATAAATATCATTTGTATAAACTTGATGTCTATCCTATTTCTTAAGGAAAAAGAACTTGATGCAAATCATGCAATACTGCCATTTTTAGAGAGTAATCCAAGCAAACCCGTAATTTTTCGAGATCAGTACCTTGAGGAGAGACGAGAACGAGATGGGCAAAGCTTTGAGTGACGAAGATGGGAACGAGATCAGCAGCTTGAGGGGAGATCAGTGGGTCGTTTTCGAATTTGCCGCATCCGTGTGATGATTTCGAATCACCAACTCCGTGTGTTGATTTCGAATCACAAGCTCCGTGGAGATCCTGCGTCGTTTTAGGGCATAAGAGGGGAGAGCGGGGAAGAAGAGGGGAGAACGGGGAAGAAGAGGGGAGCTTCGAGACAAACTCGGAGCAGTCGCTCTCTCGATTTCCAGCGGAAGAGGGGAGGAGGGGAGAAAGGGGAAGAAGGGGGCCAGACGGTCTCTCGTTTCCACGCGAAAAGTTTGCTCTCTCTGTCAGCGGAAATTTTGCAGCAGGCAATTCTCGTGAGCAGTCAATTCACCGTGGTTTTTGTGTGCTTTTAATTTTTCACGTGGTTTTTCGCAGCATTAATTTCCGCAATTTTGCAGAAACACCCCCCAGCACCGGAAATTTCATAGCTGACAGCATCACTCCATTAAACTATATATATACATATACATATATATATGTATATATATATATATGTATATATATGTATATATGTATATATGTATATATGTATATATATGTATATATGTATATATATGTATATATATGTATATATGTATACATGTATATATGTATATACATACATACATATATATGTATATATATGTATATATGTATATATGTATATATGTATATATATGTATATATGTATATATGTATATACATGTATATATGTATATACATACATACATATATATGTATATATATGTATATATATGTATATATGTATACATGTATATATGTATATACATACATACATATATATATATATATATAGTGAAAAATGGAGAAGAGCTGACAGCGCTGGAAATGTTTCCAGCGCTGTCAGCATTTTGGGCGAGATAAAAGTATTTTTTTGAAATTTTTTTTGCAGTAGTTAGATATACGTGTTAGGAAGCTCCCCACAAAATTTCAGCTCGATCCGACACCGTTTGAGCCTCCGTTCATCGATTTCAAAAACGTTACGCAAAACTGTGGACAGATTTGCGTAACGTTTTTGAAATCGATGAACGGAGGCTCAAACGGTGTCGGATTGACCTGAAATTTTGTGGGGAGCTTCCTAACACGTATATCTAACTACTGCAAAAAAAAGTTTCAAAAAAAAATACTTTTATCTCGCCCAAAATGCGGACAGCGCTAGAAAAATTTCCAGCGCTGTCAGCATTGGCCCATTAACCTCATATATATATATATATATATATATATATATATATATATATATATATATATATATATATATATATATATATATATAGGAAAAAGGGGATCTAAGGTGCCTCCTTAGATGAAAATCTAAGGAGGCACCCCCATTTACCCCCATCTCCTACACTTTTTTTGGAAAAAAATTTCATGGGGTTGTTGTTCACATCATGGATGATCAACATACCAAATTTCAAGGGATTCCAATACTTTTTGAGCGGTACCACTTACAATTTCAACGGTCTAAAACGTGCTGAAAACCCCACGAAGTTGCAAGGAGTAGATGGGGGCTCAAAAAGTATTGGAATCCATTGAAATTTGGTATGTTGATCATCCATAAGGTGAAAAATAAACTCATGAAAAAAATTTCAAAAAAAATGTGTGCGATGGGGGGAAATGGGGGCGCCTCCTTAGATTGAATCTAAGGAGGCACCTTAGGATCCCTTTACCCATATATATATATATATATATCTGTGTGTGTGTGTGAAAAATGGAGAAGAGCTGACAGCGCTGGAAATTTTTCCAGCGCTGTCCGCATTTTGGCCAACCTAAAAGTATTGTTTTTGAAATTTTTTTTGCAGTAGTTAGATATACGTGTTAGGAAGCTCCCCACAAAATTTCAGCTCGATCCGACACCGTTTGAGCCTCCGTTCATCGATTTCAAAAACATTACGCAAAACTGTGGACAGATTTGCGTAACGTTTTTGAAATCGATGAACGGAGGCTCAAACGGTGTCGGATTGACCTGAAATTTTGTGGGGAGCTTCCTAACACGTATATCTAACTATTGCAAAAAAAAATTCAAAAAAAATATTTTTATCTCGCCCAAAATGCGGACAGCGCTGGAAAAATTTCCAGCGCTGTCAGCATTGGCCCATTAACATATATATATATATATATATATATATATATATATATATATATATATATATATATATATATATATATATATATAATAAAACAGGGATGTTATCATGGGTTATTGGATAAGAGTTTTTGTATAAGAGATATTGGATAAGGGTTTGAATTGTATTTGAGGTATAAAAATGAGGGATGTTATGATGAGTTTTTGGATAAGAGATATTGGATAAGAGAAATTGGATAAGAGATTGAATTGTATTTAGGGTATAAAAATGAGGGATGTTATATGAGATATTGGATAAGAGATATTGGATAAGAGATATTGGATAAGAGTTTGAGTTGTAGTTTTGAAAATTGGAGGGAAATATTTGAGGGAATGTTTGAATTTTAAGTGGGGAAGTGAGTTGAATTTTTAAATTCTAAAAAACAAATCATTGAAATCATTAAAATTACAAATCTGGCCTTTGAGAAACTCATCTAAAATTACTTCCGTTCTCAGCATTCCCTTTTCCTCTCTCGCCTTCCACTTCCCTGCGACCCCAACGCCGATCAGCCCCCACAGTCGAGACCCCCTGCCATATCTCACAGCCGCACCCCTCGACCTCCAACTCCGACCTCCCCCTTTCAACCCCAAGCGAGAAAGCGACACCCAGGATCCTTCGAAACCCTAGCTTCGTGCTTCCCTATTTTGGAGGGAAAGCATTTGGGGAGAAATAATTTTTGATGTCAGCCGATGCACAGTGAAAAGGGGATGCCTTCATCTCCCGTCTCCCAGATCTCTCTCCCACAGCCCTGCTCTCTACATTCTCTTTCACCTAACCCCCTACGGACCTGCCTCTCCCTACTTTGATCCCGACCCCCTCCCCCTCAGTCTCCCTCAATCTTTCTTTCGGCTGTGAGGGCAACGACGCATATCAACGTCAGGTCCCCGGTCCTTCGCTCCAAAGAAGCCCACAACGGCAGCTTCCACGGCACCGAGATCAGGCAGCTTCCACGGTTGGGGTCAAGGCCACGATTGGGGTCACGACACAGATTTGGGACACCACCACCAAGAAAGGTGACATCTTTATCGCATTGGATCAATG
>CM061136.1:168614184-168631170 GCA_030789695.1 Scilla litardierei
AGTGAGTGCATGGGCTAGGATTAGGGGATCGAATTATCTAGCCGTCATTTGACATTTCCTAGAGTTCTCCAATGAGATCATAGAAGAGAGTTTTAGGCCGAGTTTTAGGCTTTTCCCTTAGCAAAAGCTAGGAGAGGGGCCAACTCTCCCAAAATTGGCTATTTATCATCTTTTGTAATCTTATTTCTATCAATAAAATCCCCAAATCCATTCTACAAACCTTAGTCCGCATCAAATTGGTATCAGAGCTCTGATCCAAATGGCAACGACAAGATCATCCACGGCAAAATCTTTGGAGGAAAGACTCGATGCGGAAATCGACGAGAGGAAGGAGGCAACGAGACTCGAGGAGAAGATCGATGGCTTCGGAACGAAGCTCGACAACAGCTTGGAACAAATGAAGGAGATGATCGCCCACTTTAAGGCACAAAACGTAACCGCGCCTCAAATCTTAAAATCGAAGGAAGGAGCAACCTCAGATCTGAATCACCAATCAGATCTGAGAGCGAAAGAGAGAGCGCAAGGGAAGGCGGCGATGATCCACAATTAAGAGAGGATGATCTTGGGAGAAATAGATCCAGACCTGGATCTCGACGACGACGACTGGCCAGAGGATCTCTCCAAAACCCTAGGGGAGAGCTCCAAGGAGGAGCAATTGACGCGGCGACGAATGCAGATGCGCGCGGCGGCCCTAAAGGGGCTGCCGACCCCGGTGGACCGCCTTGGGGCTGTCGACAGCCGACGACCCCGCAGGGGGCTGCATGAAACGAGCAACCCCACCTGGGGGTCGCTGAGGTGGCGCGACCCCGACAGGGGTCGCCGATGGTGCACCGGCGGGCCAGTGGCGGGCCGCGCGGACTCTGAGGAGCCCTCTGTTTATCGCAGGGGGTTTCGATGGCCGGGAGGGGCGCGCGAGATCTAGAGTACTCCGATGACAGTGATGGGACCACGGGAAGACGACGGCGAGCTGAGAGACATGACCCGGAGTACAAGGAAACTAACCGCTAGCATGATGAGGAGTACGAGGAGGATGAGGAGCGAGATAGGAGGGAGGATAGGCGATGTGGTCATGGAGGAGCCAGATTTGGATATCATCGCCATCAGCAGTCGGATCTTTTCGACGGAGGGGATTCACATGCGGATGACCGCATACGGAAACTCAAGATGCATTTGTTCGAGGGTAGTGATGCAATGGGATGAATCTACAAGGCAGAAAAGTACTTTGAAATGGCAAGGCTGACGGAGGTGGAGAGGTTGCGATCGGTTACTCTCTGTTTGGAGGGAGAGGCTCTGAATTGGTGGCGGTGGAAGGAGCAACAGAGACCTCTGAGGACCTGGGACGGGTTCAAGGAAGCATTACTATACCAATTCCGAGATTCCCAAGCGGGTGGAGCTTACGAGCGGCTGGATGCCTTGAGACAGGTTGGGACGGTGCGCGACTACATCAAGCAGTACGAGGTACTTACTAGTAAGGTGCGCGGGATGCATGCAGAGTCCTTAGAAAGGCTTTTCATGGATGGATTGAAGCCTACCATTAGGTCTGAACTCCGCACTCTCAGACCTCGGGGACTTGAGGAGCAAAAGGAGCTGACACAGACGGTCGAGGCCAGGTTGACAGATGAGTACCGGGCCAGAGGGGCGTTTGGAGGACAGTTTTCCCAACCACAAAATATTCCAGGGGACAGCCTGGTGCTGCAGGAGGGGCACCAGCAGGCGGAGGGAGACTAGGAGACGTGAGGCCAGGAGGACCTTACAAGAGGATGACAGATGCTGAGATGCGGGACCCTATGGTAAAGGGGTTGCACTTCAAGTGCGATGAGAGGTTTACCCCGGGGCACATGTGCCGCAACCAGGTCGTGCAGGTATATGAGGTGTACGTTGAGGAGTTGGAGGAGGAGCAGACAGGAGAAGGGGCGGCAAAGCACGAGGAGGACAGTGAGCACCTGCTCCTAGAGGCAGTCAAGGTCTCACTCAGCTCCATAGCGGGACTTACACGAGTCCACACTATAAAGCTGGCTGATAGAATTCGAGACATGGACGTGGTGATCCTAATAGACAGTAGGGCCACCCACAATTTCGTATCCCTGAGGGTGATTGAGGGACATGGGATCCAACTGACCGAGACAGAGGGCTTCGGGGTCATGTTGGGGACCGGTGTAGTGGAGCAGAGTAGATGCATCTGTCAGGATTTGACGGTGTCCATACGGGGGTGCAGGTCACATGTGATTTGTTGCCCTTGACCTTGGGCAACGTCGACATGCTTTTGGAGATGCAGTGGTTGCAGTCGCTGGGGGGAAGACAAAGTTTAACTGGAAGCTGCTGCGGATGGAGTTTCAAGTAGAGCAAAGGAAGATAGTGATGCTAGGCGACCCGAGTTTGTGTTGTTCGTCGGTGTCTTACAAGACCATGGCGAAGACACTTCAGGCTAAGGGTGGTGGATTCCTAATCGAGCTACAGGTGTTGGTTCCTGAGGGGATCGAGGGCACGACAATTAGTATCACCGAAGGTAGAGCAGCTGTTGCAGGGATTTGAGGGGGTGTTCCAGCCACCAGCGGCCTTCCACCGTCGAGGAATCATGAGCACGCTATTGTTCCTAAGGAAGGGGTGTCTCCAATTAGTGTGCGTCCGTACCGATATCCGCAGGTGCAGAAGGACGAGATCGAGAAGCTGGTTCAGGAGATGCTGCAGGCGGGGGTCATACGACCTAGTGTGAGCCCTTTTCTAGTCCAGTGTTGCTGGTAAAGAAGAAGGACAACAATTGGAGGTTTTGCGTCGATTACTGAGCTCTTAATAAGGAAACTGTCTCAGACAAGTTTCATATCCCTATGATCGACGAACTGCTGGATGAGCTACACGGAGATGTAGTCTTCTCGAAGATCGACCTGAAATCTGGAAACCACTAGATCCGTATGAGTACGGAGGATGGGCAGAAGACGGTCTTCAGGACTCACGAAGGCCACTACGAGTTCCTCATCATGCCTTTTGGGCTGACGAACGCCCCTGCCACCTTCTAGTCATTGATGAATAAGGTATTCAAGCCTTATATTCGGAGGTTCGTCTTGGTCTTCTTCGATGACATTTTAGTATACAATGGCACTGCAGGACCACTTGGGTCATCTGGAGATCGTCTTGCGAGAGCTGGAGGACCACCAGCTACAGGCCAACCGGAAGAAGTGCCTGCTCGGACAGGCGCCGATGGAGTACCTTGGTCACATCGTCTCGGTGGAGGGAGTGGCGGCCGATCGGTCGAAAACTGCAGCTATGTTGGATTGGCCGCAGCCGAGGATGTTACAAGCTCTACGGAGATTCCTGGGGCTCACGGGCTATTATCGGAGGTTCGTGAAGGGGTACGGCACCTTGGCATGGCCCCTTACTGAACAATTGAAGAAGTACAATTTCTGCTATGGGGAGGTGGCGACGAGGGCATTCTAGGCACTCAAGGAAGTGATGACGACGGTGCCAATGTTAGCACTCCCGGATTTCGAGAAGCAGTTTGTGGTGGATTCTGATGCTTCGGGCTTTGGGTTGGGACCGTGCTGATGCAGGAGCAGAGGGCGATCACCTATTTCAGTCAAGCCTTATCAGCCAGGGCCAGGCTGAAGTCCGTTTATGAAAGAGAGTTGATGATTATAGTGCTGTCTATACAGAAGTGGCGGCCATACCTTTTGGGAAGAGAGTTTGTAGTACGGACAGACCAGAGTAGTCTGAAGTACCTCCTGAAGCAGCACATGATGGTCGAGAAGCACCGGAGGTGGTTGTCCAAGCTGAGCAGTTACGAATTCGAGATTCACTACAAGCCCAGCATGGACAAGGCAGCAGATGCGCTTTCACGATGAGATGAGTGGGTACAGTTGGTAGCTCATTCTATCCCAGTGATGCTAGGGAGCGACGCCTTACGTGCAGAGATAGATGCGAACGATGGGTTGCGACAGATCAGAAATGCCATCACCCAGGATTCAGGAGACTTCCCGGGTTACATATTGGAGGGGCGGACGCTTCTGTACAAAGGGAGGCTGGTGATTCCCCGTACGTCTACACACATCCCCATTCTTTTCCAGGAATTCCATAGCAGTGACGTGGAAGGTCAATCAGGGGGATATCAGACATATCAACGGATGGCTCGGTAGCTCTATTCGTCGGACATGAGGAAGGATGTCGCGCAGTTAGTCTCGGAGTGTGACGTGTGCCAGCGTCACAAGTATCAGGCGGCATTACCGACAGGCCTCTTACAGCCATTGGATTTACCGGAGAGGGTGTGGGAGGACATCTCAATCGACTTTGTGGAGGAATTACCACGCTCAGAGGGCTACACTACGATATTTGTTATAGTTGACCGCCTCAGCAAATACAGCCACTTTATTCCACTTCGTCATTCATTTACTGCAGCATCAGTGGCAGTCGCCTTCTTAAGGGAGGTGGTCTGACTGCATGGGTATCCTCGTTCTATCGTGTCGGACAGGGATAAGGTGTTTCTGAGCACCTTCTCGAGGGAGATGTTCCGGCTACATGGTACAGCACTTCGACAGAGTACCGCCTACCACCCGCAGATGGACGGGCAGACTGAGGTGGTAAATCGGAGTGTGGAGACCTACCTGTGATGTTTTACTTCAAAGACGCCCAGGAAGTAGGCCGGGTGGCTGATGTGGGCGGAATACTGGTACAACGTCTCGTGCCACTCGGCTGCAAAGATGACACCGTTTCGGATTGTTTATAGCCGGGACCCATCCCACTTAGTCCACTACAGCAGAGGAGCGACCCTAGTGTCAGGATTGGAGCAGCAGTTGGAGGAGCGTGACCGAGTTTTGGAGGAGTTGAAGCGACATTTGTCACGAGCCCAGCAGATCATGAAGGGGAATGCGAATGCACGCCGCAGGGATGTGGAGTTTACAGTAGGAGAGCGGGTTTATCTGAAGCTCCGACCTTACCGATAACGCTCGATGGCTAAGCGGCGCAACGAGAAGCTAGCAGCGAGGTACTATGGGCCTTACGAGGTAGAGGCCAGGATCGGCAAGGTGGCCTACCGACTGAGGTTACCCCCTTCTACGCGTATCCGTCCGGTTTTTCACGTCTCACAGTTACGTCGAGCGATCAGAGATCATGCGGCGTCTGTTACACTACCACCGACCCTTACAGTTGACATGGAGGTATTATTGGAGCTTGAGGAGGTTACAGGCGTACGGTCGGGACCTACTGGGACGAAGGAGGTATTGATCCGTTGGTCGGGACTACCGTAGTGTGAGGCGACTTGGGAGACTTATGATCAAATCTTATAGCAGTTCCCTGATTTCCACCTTAAGAACAAGGTGAAACTCCTGGGGGGAGTAGTGATACAGTTATCACGTACGAGAGGAGGCGTAGGATGCCGAATGAATAATTGCTATGTGCACCGACAATTTGGAAAAGTTTCTTTAGGCACAATTAGTTTTGTTATTTTTGTTGTACGCACTACGCCTAAACATTATATAAGTGAGGGCGTGGGCTAGGGTTACGGGATCGAATTATCTAGCCGTCATTTGACATTTCCTAGAGTTCTCCAGTGAGATACTAGAAGAGAGTTTTAGGCCTTTCTCTTAGCAAAAGCTAGGAGAGTGGCCAACTCTCCCAAAATTGGCTATTTATCCCCTTTTGTAATCCTATTGCTACCAATAAAATCCCCAAATCCATTCTACAAACCCTAGTCCGCATCAAAATATCATCTTTGGTAGTGAACTATCTCCCCTTATTGACACTAAATATTCTTCCACTACGAAACATGAAAAATCAGAATGAATGCAGCGACAATAAGTCACATTGATAATATACGGATCTTATAGTCCCAAAATTATATATGTAGCCTAATTATGAAAAATAAAACAAAATCCTAAAGGTTGTATTTATTACTAAATAAAAATAACAATCATATATATGTTGATGTAGGCACACAAGTGAGACAGATTACTGGCAATTCATAATAATGAGTAACTAATCTGAGTAAAATAATAGAAATTTTCTAAATTTAAACTTAAAGAATTTGATCAAATTAGAAGTTATTCAGAGTAAAGATCAGCTTGTGTGTTACACTACGTGCATGTGGCTTGAAAACTGCAGTAAATAGCTCGGCTCTAAATTGTAACAGATGGCTTGAAGCAGCACAAGCCAGCTCGGGTTCGGCTTGGGTTAGCTAAGACCGACATGCAGCTTAGGACGACTCTGATCATCTTGGATTTGAGCCAATGAACAATGTTAGCTCAGATTTAAGCTGATCATTTCGAATTCAGCTTGATGTGAAACCGATGCTTCGATCTCCTCATGGGTGATGTCGACATGGATTCCATGAGCTATGGACAATGGGATGAATGCTTCGACCTTGTTAATCAATGATGGGACCCGTTGCAAAGATAGAAAGTGCAACAATTGATCACAATAGCGATTGATAAGGGTCTAAAGTGAGGACCTCAACACCCAGGCGACTGCACAGACAAAGATCTACGGAGACAATGATGATACTGACAATGACTGACAATGACGATGATGCCGACGATAATTGACGTGGCAGTAGAGATGTGGCTGTTTGAATCAGATGATGACGAGTGAGGAAGGTGATTGATATGCAACGGTAAGAATGGAAAAGGAGAAAGGCGACGAAGCTGAACATTGATGTTTTCAAATTTTAGGGATATCTTGATTTCTGAATTGATTCTCTTTTCTTAAAAATTAAACAAATTGGGAGGAGGTAGCGACTAGTGTTGGGGTTTTTTACGGTGAAAAATCAAGAAATTTAGCAAAAAAGTGTGGCAAATTCAGATAAAATTTTTATCTGAAGAACAATTTTGGAGGAACATTGGATCTATTTTAATCTGATACCATCTATTATTATACAATTCACGAACTTTGTCCTATGTGGCAATTTTGTCCCACGTGACAGTTTTGTCCCAGTCATATTTTCAGTTGCTGACTGGGACGCCACGTGAGGGTTGTGTGTGGTTCTGGACTTAGGTTTGAGATGGGTTTTTGGTGATTTTTTTTGCGTTTTAGTCCCTGCTTTTCCTCTTTTTGCCCCCGACCCTCCTCACACACACACCCACGATTTTTTCACTTTGGCTGCCGCTTCTCTCCGCATTTGCGCCCGGACGACGACTGCCTCCGTGCCCTCTGGGCACGGGTTATGACTAGTATTTAATGTAGCACAAAGCAAAAATAAATTTATGATTATTAATCTAGGATTTATGTGATGGGAAAACAAGGGAAAATGGAAAGGAATTAACGAATAAGGATATAAATCTAAAGATAGAAAATAAAATTAGGACCGCTCACACCAGTACCTCCTCTCTCAACTCCCTTTAAGAAAACAGATTATAAAAGAAAATTAAAGCTACTCTTGAACTACAATTTCTCTGAAATTTGTCAAAATCAATATTACTGAATAAACAAGTCGTAATACATGCTTATTTATTGGCTAAACTATATGCATCACACATGTAAATATAAAATGAAACAAAACTGTTAAAAATAAATAAAATAACATTCGCAATAGATGAAACTCAAAATCAACTAAAGAGCTAAAATAAAACTATATTTAACATAAAGACGTAAGTCGGATCTTCATCACTTCTTTTCTCAAAGTTCCACTAATGTTATTTTTAAGGATAAAATACAAGAATTTACATTCTATCCATTCTGCTTATATCGTGCATATGTTGCAACAGTTAAAAAAACTACAGCTTCCATTTATATGCAACCTTTGTAATAGGTATGATATGATTGAGCCCCTTGGAAGGTTCAATTAGTGAAGGCATAATTTAGGCTGAGACATAATCTAACCCAAAAGCTTAACCTAAATTATGGTATAATTTAGGTTAAGCTTTTGGGTTAGATTATGTCTCAGCCGAAATTATACTGTCACTTCTTTGACTTCTCGAGTGACTTGCCTCCAATGGAAGCAAGTGGAATTAGAGCCGGATTATATGGCCCAAGGGGAGTATGGTGTATGGAGTGTGGACCGACATATTCGGTTTGTATATACATGGATAAAGACTTGATACGATCGTGTTAGCCCTCTTATGCTTCTTGGAGGGATTTTTGGCGAAACCTAATATGATTTGTGTCTGGACCATGTAAAAGCTCTCTTGTCTTTCTCGAGTGTGAAAATTTGTTAGCACATGTAAATCATGGGGACAAACCACACATGAAAGTGAGGGGTGTTATGATCACATGTAATTACAATAGTCGCACATCGGAAAGAATACATAAAAATAACGGATAATATATTTAAAGTTGGACCTCTACCATTCAGCCTAAGCTTTTATGTCAAATATGATCTCAATCTATTCACTATTTTGACTCTCCAAGGGGAATGATCACATTGTCCAATTGGCAGATAGTTAGCAGTATGTTATTTCATTTGACTGGACCATATAATTAACATGGATTCTGCAATTTGCATTTGAATCATACATATCATGAATCCTGTGTTCCAGTTAACAATCTCGTTTTCCCGGGCAAGCCCAAGCTAACAAAACCAAGTCCCATGTGAACATGTTCGTGTAGTTTTGTATTCATCAAGTAATGGTAATATCTTTTAATTTTTTGGCTTTAATCATTTAGTAATAACAAAACCAAGATTTGAGTATCACTAAATTGGAAGACTGTAGAGAGCTTACTCCCAAATCATGCTTCAGAGGTTAATGAAAGATAAGACGTGTAATATTGCAGCTAGAACATAGAGAAAATGAGAAATCACACTACCTCTTCAGAGTATGAAATTCATTGAATGTCTTAATTAAGCTTTGTATGCAAGAAGAAAGTGTTGGGTGCAATGTGGATTCTTTATAACAGACGATAAGCTTCCTATAAAAACTTCACAAGAGTCAATGTTCTAAATATCGGATATCGGTCGCGTATCGGCCTAGAAAATTTGATATTGCGGATATCGGGGATATATCTGGGATATTGAATAAATATCAGAGTGTCATATCGTAGGCTTAAAAATGATGGCATATGCAAGCATAAATGTATCTAAGAAGATATATACTACACTAACTCAAATAAAATTATGTTTTGGTTATACTTCTCTCGTTAAATATGAATATCGGAGATATTGAGTCAATATCGGAGTGTCATATCGGAGATTAAAAAATGATGTCAAATAAAAGCATAAATGTGTCTAAGAAAATATAAATTATAGAAACTCAATCGATTACCACCGAAAATTCTTGTCGGACGCAGCTGAGCGGAGCAACAGAAGGCGAGGAGCGGCGAGAGGAGAGGAGCGGCGTGATTAGAATTAGGGCAAAGCATCGATTATCTCTCAAAAATCATGATGCCTTTCGTCGTTTTAAGTAAAATGATTTGGTCGGGTGACTCGGATGGTATCCACTTTTAAGTAGATCAACCAGCTAACTTTATTTTAAAAAAACTGTGAATTGCGGCCGATATTTTAAAGAGATTTATTGGCCGCAACCTGATATTGTGGTGATATTTTTCCAAATATCGAAAACCGTGATATATAAGCATATATCGTATCGGCTTAGCGATAAAACCGATATTGCGGCCGATATATCGGATATCGGTCCGATATTTAGAACACTGACAAGAGTACATTGCTTTGTCTATTTTTGTTCTTTATTGCTAAGGGATTGAAGTTGATGAAGCATGCATCTCCCAAATACACGAAGTTTATCAGTTGCTAAGAAGCAAGGCAGCCAATATATGAAAACCATTTGTCAGAAAACAAATCATGGTTTTATTTTCTTCATTTTGATTGATGTTCCATTCAAATCCCCCCCTCCAACCGAGCAAAAAAGCATCTAGGATTAGTGCAATCCCCTGTTACAGCAAAGTTTTTTTTGTCACAACAGGCACCTACTTATAGGTAGCTTCAAAGTGCTTTATTACATCAAACAACGGCTTGTCAGTTAGAAATGCATAATAAACATAACTGGAACCACTATGGCTGCTGACATTTTAAAGTTGGACAGACCCCATCCTCCAGGCCGTACATGTGCATTTATATGCACTTTGTGAAATCCACTCTAAGTGAACCTTTGCAAAGTCCAAGATTGAACAAAAGTTACGAACCAGTCTGTGCAAGTTTTTACATAAGTGAACCCCCAATTCACAAACAGGGTTGCCAAATGGTCATATAACTTTTTACAAATCTTTCATGGATCCTTATATTCCATAACTAACCCCATTTTTATGGGGGAAGGCTTAGAAGATATTGATTATGGGGGCAGTATAACATTTAACTATTGAAAACCAAATAGTTTCTGAAGGCTCTAATATCCATTAGGCATATTGCTCGGTCGTGAAAAGGAACGTTGGATATCCGGATCCTAATAAGATTGAGACATTAGCAGAGATACCTATCCAATGTTTTGTATCTTTTCTTGACACTGGTTTTAGTAACATGAACCATGAGATGCCCTTATCTAAAATATTCTGGAAAAGGCCAAATCATACTATTTCCCTATGACCTCAAATCAACATCGGTACCATAAAGCAAAATACAAAATGAACCTCTGATATTTATTCTTTTTCCAGACCCTCATTGCTAACAGAGTATCAACCAATATAAATGATCCAATAGAAAACTAGTTAGCCTAGCACGTTCCTTTTTGTATATTATGGAAGGTCGCACTTAAAACTGATAAGTAATTCAATTTATACATATAATATAATAATCTAGCTAGTGAGATTCTAATCACGACAATGTAAAATTAAACAAACAATGTTTGGACTAATGACATGTTTATTGAGATAATCATACCCAGCATGCATGCATTCTTCAGGGGATTCTGTGATAGTCTTTATTCTTCATTATTAAAGAACAACTTCTAAAGAAGGAAGATCATACCGATCGATACTTTGGGGCCCGCGTAGGTAATTTTAAATAATTCATGTTCTTGACATCATAATCCCATAAAAATGATGTGTGATGGATCCATCGATTCTTCGTAATAGATTGAGCATTCCCACCAAACTTGCGAGTATCAAATGCATAATCTAGAAATGGAAACATCAAAAATATTTAGTAAGCACACTCTATGATTGATGAACTAAGAAAGTTCACCAATTTGAGATAATAAACATCTGCTAGAAAAAAGAGTAACACATGAGCTTACACACATGCAATTTAAGCTTGCACAAACAATAACAATATGTTTAACAAATAACAGTCTGCAAAGCATTGGTAATTTTCCAAATACCGAGCCTGTGTAAGAACCATCGGTCAAAAGTTGAAGGCTCAGACCAAAAAATTGAAACTAAAAATTCATTATGACTAAGAAGGAAGTGAAGAGGAATTACTGTTTGCGTCTAGGAATTAGCTTGACTGCTGGGAGTTTGACAATTGATTTTTGAACACTAGATAAAACATGAGATAAGTATCTTACCCACAAATACTATAGCTTTAAATATTAAGATGGAAAGATCTTTTCTTAATTTGACGCAATAATGAACTATATAATAAAATTCTGCATATGCCAACGTGTTGTTTCCATGCACACACAAAATAAAAAGAAATAAGTAATGATGCATTCCTTCAGGGCTACAATGCTAAATGGATTTTGATCTTTAGGAGTTTTATTATAGTTAGGCTAAGATCAAAATTGATGTCAAAAAGAACAGAGAAATAAGAGCAAAAGGTGAGATTAGCAAACAAAATTAGGTACCACTACTAATGCGAATCATAGATTCTTGGCGCTTGGTGGTATTGTAATTAAAAGCAAAAGGGTAGATTAGGAAACAAAATTAGGTACCACTACTAATGCTAGTCATGTATTCTTGGCGCTTGGTGGCGTTGTAATTCAGCAGGTGATAAACCTCGAAATAAGAAAGGTATTTGTGCGAGCTGGTGTAAATGAATGGAAAATGTTAAGAATCAAGCTAACACATAAAGTTAAAGCATATATTGGATTTTAAAGTTAATGCACTGCTTTGTCTATGAAGCAATTGAATGGTTGTCTTGAACTCTGAAGAACACAATGTGAATGGTATGACAAAAGGCTATCATAGATTATTGTCACAATGCATCATTTCTGCTCTTAGAAATCTTGAGAAGCCTGTAAACTCACTTCCTATTAACATAAACCACAATGCAATACATCACAACAAAATATCACGGTAGAATAGTTAAAATAATTATCACATAGAGCCAAGTAGATGATGAAAAGTACGTAGCTGACTGAAATTAGAATCACTATAAGGAAACAAACTTACCATTTTCACGGAGATGAAAATCACCAAAACCCAGAAAAAGCTTCGCCATAAAATTGGCCTGTCCAAGACATGATTGGGCGAGGATAAGGTTGCACCCCAGGAACATCATCCTTGTTGCAGATAAGAGCGGTGAAAATCGTATCAGTATCCGCAATCACGGTCCCGCCCCCAGTGAACCTTCTAAGCACATGAATGACATCACGAAGCACAGACTTAAGTTCAATCAGTTCCGTGAGCCTCCTGATATTACAGATACCTGTCGCCTATCAATGCCATCTTACTATTTTTGGGCTACAATTCAATTAAAAGCCACTAATAAAACGAAAGCTGAGAGAAAAGATAAAGAATGTACCCAGATATCCCCATGACATAGTAGGATGAATAGTTACATCGTTAACAATGAACCAATTATCTGGAGAAGTTCTAAGCAGCCTTTCCTCCAAATGAAGAAGTTGTAAAATGTGAGCCGATTTCATGCGTACCACAATCATCAGAGGCAAACCCAATCCTTTAACTCGAGACATAATCATCACCACATGCAAGGATTTAATGAACGCTCTTTGTTCCAAGAACCAGTTGGAAATACTAAATTAATCAGGGGTTTAAAAAATCAGAAACACAGATCGTCTATGGCAGAGTGGAATTTATGAACTATCTTTAGTTAGTTCCAATAATTTTTTCTTCTTTTCACTTGAATTGAAAAGCTTGGATAGATGAAACAGGTACTCAAAATACATACGTAATTTGAAAAGATTCGATACATATTGGCATTTTATCAAACAGTCAGCAGACATGATCAATAACAAAAAGAACACAAGATCAGATTCTAAAAAAATCTATCCATTAAAAGTTCTGACCCATACGCTGATTAATAACCTAAAATCAATTTACAAATTCTTTTTTCACTAATTAGCTAACATGTCACCATTTATTATTTTATGTCATATACTATTTGCTTAACTCGTATGTACTACTCATCTGTTATGGTAAAGATAGATAATTAAAATAAAAGATACCATAAAAATAAACAATTGTGTATGATTAGTATAGAAATTCATTTCAAAGTATAAATAAATTTCAATAATCCAATTATTTCATCCACAAATCTACATGTCATTATCTGAAAAAATCAGTAACAATGATATTATTATTAGTTGAAGCGAAGATATCAATCTACTTTCCACCTGCAATATGCACCGACATATACACATCAAAACAAATTGATTCATAATAAGTCGTTAACTGTTGTTGTTGTTTTGCAATGACCATATACCAATCGTTTGTAAAATTATGATCGGAGCAGCAAAGTGATCAACAGAAGCAAGAGGACCTCCTCCATCGCCGGAGTTGGGTTCAAAAGAAAAGTCTAATCTTTTTAGGGTTAATATTCTTTATTCATTAAGGGTTTGGATCAAATGCCGAAGAATCAATAAATTCAAGAGGGGGAAAAGGAGGAAAGAGTTTGGAATACCTTGCTACGTTTTTCCCCCCACCTCGTCGGACCTACGTCGGAATAAGGGAGGAGAAACGAGAGGGAAGTTGCCGAGACCCAAGTGAAATGGTCTGACTGAAAACTACCCCTTCAGCCCTCTCCTTTCAAAAATCCAAATTTGTAACCAGTAAAATTTAATAATTTTTTTAAAAATCGATCAAATTTAAATTTAATTACAAAAATCGTGACATAGACGAAGTGAATCGTATGAAAACAGCCAGGTAGGTCAGACACTGGCCAAAGTTGACAAAACCGTCCATCATTAAGTTGTGCATTTTGACATTACGATCAGGTTGCAAACACCGGTCGTTTTTCAACGCCGTTTTAGATGGCAAAAGGTTTGTTCGATTTTATAATTAAATTAAATTTTGATTATTTTTAAAAAACTTTTTTGTATTTTTGTCTTATCATGAAAATGTGTCCTAACACAAATTTCTGATGCGTCTATTGTCAAAACGCCTCTAAACTATTGGGATTGCGGGTAGGCTTATGTATTACGGTTTGATAGACCTTAGCTTGGATGACGTAGACTTATTTCCGT
Source organism: Scilla litardierei (assembly GCA_030789695.1). Taxonomy (NCBI): domain Eukaryota; kingdom Viridiplantae; phylum Streptophyta; class Magnoliopsida; order Asparagales; family Asparagaceae; genus Scilla; species Scilla litardierei. Next base: position 168,628,416 of record CM061136.1, read on the forward strand.
TAAGTCCGATGTCAAGTGACTTCGTGTTAAATTAACATCCATAATTAGATGTTTAACTCTAAATACAGGTCTTCAAACCTTCGGCCAAATGGCCCAAAACCATAAAAACACCCTTACACGGTTACACCCAAATTTCATTAAAATAAAAATTACCCAAATTTCATCAGATGATTCGGATTCTATTTAAAAACCTTAAATAAAGGATTGTAAGTTGTAACATCATCAACATGATAACATCAAAGGTTGCAATTCAATTCATTTATCCAAAAACTCCTAAAGAACAACAAAGTTACAAAGGCCAAGGCAATTTAACTTATTTAAGCCTCAATTAACACCTGAAGAACAACACAAGAGCAATCGGGCACGAAGCTAAATAAAAATTACCCAGATTTCAATTTTTCAGTCGGAATCGTCGACGTTGGAATATCATATCACCGGATTGGCTCGCAGTCGCTGATCAGATGAGTGAAACTGCCGAACAGGAGTCTGGACTGGCATCGAGGCCCGAGCGCGTCCCGGCGTCCGCGTCTGCCGTCTGTGCGGCTGAGATCGGAGATCGGAGATAGATAGTTGAGAGCCTGAGATCGGAGATCGGAGTCGGAGACTAAGAGCAGTTCGCCAGTGACAGTGAGTGAAGAACGGAACGGAAGAAACTGAGAGACTCGGAGAGAGGGAGAGAGGGAGTCGGATGAAAGTTGAAACGGCGCCCAAGCAAAGTTTGGGGTAGGTTTTTCTGATGGGAAATAAAATTAAAATTAAATGCGATGCTTTTATGAATCACACAAAACGCAGTAGGCATTTGGGAGCTCAGCTGGGCTTCTTTAAAATAAAAATTTTCAGTTTTGTGGGCCGTTGGGCTTTGATAAAATAGGAATTTTGAGGCCTTTTAAAAATGGAGGCCTAAAGCCATTGCTTGAGTGGCTTTATGGTAGAACCGGGCCTGACTCTAATTAACCAAATTTTAAAAATCTAGCTAAACAACCCCCATAACTGAAAATCCTATACCTTCCGTAAATCCGTTAGTAAACACAGTGTATTATGAGCATTCACATATTTTTGTACATTTTAATGATTATTACATTAGAAAAGTAAAACAGTGGCAACAGATAAAAACTCCCTCCATCAAAAGCTACGTCTCTCCATGATCTTAACGAACTCATCAAAATCAATCATCCCATCACCGTCCTCATCATGAACACTGATCATGCCCTCGCATTCCTCCACTCCCACACCCTCACCAATTAGTCCCAACTCGAGCAGAACCCTCCGCAGATCCTCTGCATCAATGAACCCGTCGCCGTTCTTATCGAACACATAGAATGCATCCCTCATCTCCTCCAACCCCGGCTCGGCCTCTTCGAACATGCGACGCATCTCATCAGACCCCATGCCGTGATCATCTAGCTGCTCCATCACGCACCTGACTTCTTCTATGCTGAGCCTGCTGCCTGCTGCCCCGTTCCGAACAACCGAGCTTTTCGCGAGCTTTTTGTGGAAAGAAGTGCAGTTGAGACGAAGGGTTTGGATTTTGATGGTGACCCAGTTGAGGATTGTGATGATGAAGAGGAAACCAACTGGGTCAGGTGCCTCCATTGTGAAGGTAATTAGTTGCACCCTTGCAAGAGCAGAGAGAGGATATAATTGTTATATACGAAAGCGATGGATGAAGGAGCCGAGCTCCTGCATGCCCCTGCCTGTTTTTCTACCAAGAAATTTCTTTGATTTGGTGGAATACAGACTAAATCTATTATTTGAGTGGAAAAAAGTAGGATTAGAATATTGAGCATGCTTGAAAGCATGAAGTAGAAAACAAACGAACATCCAACTAATTCTCCAAATATTTTTAAAGATAGCTTGCTAAGAAATGGGAGACAGATCATTAACATATATGATTTGTTTGCATTATTGTGTAACTAATAATATTCTTGATCAAATATTTTGTAGGATTCCACGCGTTTTCTGCTGGGAATATTTCTCAGTTCCTTTTTGTTTCTGTCTTTTGCTAATTCAATAGCTTATTGACATTATGATAATATGCATAACTTACAAGAAACACATTCATATTTACATCAAATCTATATTAAACACATGATCATCAGAATCCCTCCTTAACTCATTTATGACTAGGCTTACCAATCGGATTTGAACAAATCAAAAAAATTTGATGGGTCGGGTTTGACAAAAAGAACGTTTGGAGATTTTCTTGACGTGCGAATAAGAAGTGTTAAGAAGGAGAAGTGAAAATATGATTTGTATTTCTCTCTTGGTGTTCATTGTTACAAGATACGGCCACATATATATACTAGCTACATACATCATTATTGGGCACATAAGCCCAAGAGACATTACACACGAAACAAGAAGAAACAAGACCGAAAGAGACACCACCCAACGTCATAAGAGACTAGCACACAAATCTAAAAGACTATTGGCTCATTTCTAGGCACATAATTAATATTTTAACAAAAAGAAGATAAGAAAATCTACCAATTTCGGGGATGTAAAAAATATAGCGTTTTCCTAAATTGGCCGATTTCCCATAAATACTTTCAAAGTTGACCTTGTTTCACAATTGTTTTCCAAAAATGACTAAAATTGAAGAATTGTCTTAATATTTTGGGAATTGATTGCGCACCCAACATTTTGCTCTGCGCACGTACCACTTATTTACATGTTTTCCAGTGCCAAATTTTCGAAATAGCCAATGCGCACGGAGAGTATAACGGCTGCTCGAATGACGAACGGTGGCAGCCTC